>CAJHQP010001552.1:0-111171 GCA_905132765.1 Moricandia arvensis
CGCAGCTATGACCATGAACATTAAGTGTATAGTAAATAGCACGAGCCATGAGACTTACAAAATTAGCTTCACAAAGTAAAAACATATTAACCGGGCTTCGTAGCCTGGTGGTAAAGGAACCTCGGCTAAGGTGCCCGCCACCCGACTTCGAACCCCGGCCACCACATAATTTACCTGCGGATGTGATGTGGCGCTCCAGACCACTAGCGTAACCAGAGGCCCTTAAGTGGAGGCTTAAAAATCTTGTAATGGCGTGGGCTTAGGCCCGGTGGGCTAGTCGATCACGCTTAGTGGTCGGATACTGGGTTATCAAAACAAAAACATATTGTAACTGAACTTTAAGTGTATAGTAAATAGCACGTGACATGAGACTTACAAAATTAGTTTTCTGTCGTTCTGAATCAAAGTTATATATTTCTAACCATAATAAAATACACGTAACTAACATAATAAGAAAATACTAGACATATATAGACATGAATTTTTATATAATTATTGTATTAAGTCAAAACTTAAAATCAACCATTATTTTTGGTTACTAAAACCTTTCAAAATGAGGTGTATTTTAGGCTTTCAAATATCACAATTTAAATTATTAATGAATTTGCGTAGGAATTGTTTTTTTTTTGGGTGAATATGTGCATGTATTTATATAAGATTAAAATAAGCCTTTATAAAATATGTTCTGAAAAATAGTATAAGCAAAGTATACTTCATTTTTGTCGATTATGAAGCATCACTTTGATGATAATAATCTATTTTTAATAATTTATATATGTTTTTCATAAACTACATTCCGTCAAAAAATATGCAAATATGTTTTATATTCTTTGTGCTATATTATAACGTGTCCATTGCACTAACCTTTAAAAAAAAAAGATCACAAATACGTCTAATTGTATTTTATAATAACGTTTCTTCGGGTTATGATCCATTGGAGATCAAAGTAACAAACAAATTCACTTTTCAGTTTTGATAAGATAATCATGAGTTAAATGAGATATTACTATATAGTATAACTCATGTATCTATTTCCACAATGTAAAACATAGTATCTAATTATGACATAGTCTTTTGAAGCACTAAAGATAAAAAACAAAGATTACAAAACACTTAAATAAAAGGTTGATATATTTTCCATGAAATTATCAATATAGTTTCATATTTATTTATACTTATTTTTTTTTTCTAAAGCACCACAGCAAAGAAGAGTATTCCCATTTATTAACTTCCATAAGAAATTAACTGTTAGCATTATAACTAAATTATCTTATCAAAAAGAAATCACCGAATTTAATGAAAGCCTAATTGTAGATTTAGCATAATCATAACAATGTTGAGTGTCATGATCTTTGCATTTTCATAAGATTATGATACATTAGGGATAATTTCTGGGAAATTAAATAGCAAAAGGAAATCACAGATTGTAAACAACTTAAATACAAGATACCAAATGAAAGTAAAGGTTTGGGTTATTCGTAGCAGACTTGAATTATTCAACATATAACACCACTCTCCTGAACTTCAGTCTTCAGGTCATATGCAACTGTAATCTTATAAACAAAACATAACTCCAAGAACAAGAATAGGAAGGAAACAAAGGGATAGAACAGAAATGGGATCAAAGTTCAATGCTTTTATGTTCCCATGGTTTGGTTTTGGTCACATGACTGCGTTTCTACATCTGGCTAACAAACTAGCTGAAAAGGGCACAAATTCACTTTCTTGCCCACCAAGAAATCTCTGAAGCAGCTTGAACCTCTCAATCTGTTCTCAGTCTGTTCCCAAAATGCATCCGCTTTCACTTCGATTAGGTAAACCAGATCTTATATTCTTCGATTTTGCTCACTGGATTCCGGATATGGCTAGAGAGTAAGGAGCCAAGACTGTGAATTTCGTAACGATCTCCACAGCATGTGTAGCTATCTCATTTGTGGTCATAGATGCCTGATTGATGCCTTGTGTGTACATCTTTCAGTCACGTCTACTAATTGATTTTCTTGTGCAAAACAAGTGGTCTATGCTGTTAGTTCTTGTTTATATGCAATCATCAATCACCACTGACCAGTTATTATCTACTTACAATAACTTGATATTGCAGGTGAAGATGTTAGTATTATTTAATAGTTTTCTAGCGGTTAAATAACATTAAGGTAAGGGTTTGGTTTTTTTCTTGGGATCAAAATTAAGGGTCTGGCTATAACTCTTAAATTTCAAGAGTTGAGTACATAGCTCTCTAATAGATTTGCATATGATCATTAGATAAAATAATATATACATGAAAAACCATATTTTAAAATTATTATATATTTAATTTATACTAAATTCTAATAAAGGTTTCAGAGTTAAATTACTGTTTAGCAAATTTAGATTAGTGGTTAGCAAATGTAGATTAGTGGTTAGCAAATTTTTATGTTTATTTAGATAATATTTTACTGTATATATGCCAAAATTTTACTTATCTACTGTATAGGTCCAATTTAATTTATATATTTCATATTTGAAAATAAAACAAAAATTTATGTAAAATTGTATTGTTATATGATAGTTTTTTAAAATAAAATTTGTTACAAAAATATAAACTTATAAAATTTATAGTAATAATATTATAAGCCACACAAACATTATTATATAGTTAGATAATATATAGCATATTAAGTTACAAACTATAACTTTATAGGTATACTGTATACACAAGAATATAAATTTACACCAGAATTTAAATTTAATGGTCTTATTTTTGTAATTTAAACTATTGTATTTTTAAGGTAAATTCCACGTGTAAACACTAGATGACAAAAAAAAAGAAGAAAGTAACCTCCTTCTCTATAAACCTCCTCCTCGCTCCCATATCATTTCTGTTATGCAACAGAGAAGCAAAAGTCTCCTCCTTTCTTTTCAAAAAAGAGTATTATGTTTTCCTTAGTCTCTTCTCTGAAGGTTTTCCTTCCACCTTCTGCTGGATTGATCCCATACAAGAGGGGGCCTACGCAGGTTGTATGCAGCACCCGCAGAGAGATGGAAGAGGCGAGAGCCAAAGCAGAGCTTAGCACAATCTACATCAAATCTCGCAAAGAAAAGGGCAAGGGAAATCTTCCAGAAGCCCATAAAGATTTGTGAAAAAAAGGTGAAGTCTTGGGTTTTACCTTCACCGAAAGTGAGTGGGAAAGTAATGTTGGAGAAGAGTAAAGGAGGGTTTGTCACTCTTGTTTACAAGAAATATGTGGAGTCACTTGAGATCAAGACCGTCGTCAGCACTAAGAAGAAAGCAAAAGACAAGAAGAAGAAGAAGAAGAAGTACGAGAAGAAGGAAGGATCCGACGGTGGTGGTAAACGTGAAGCCGGCGAAAAGGGTTTGGACGGTGAGGAGAATGCGAAGGTGAGCAAAGGATCCGACAGTGGTGGTAAACGTGACGCCGGCGAAAAGGGTCCCGGTGGTAAACGTGACGCCGGCGAAAAGGGTTCCGACGGTGAGGAGAAGGCGAAGGTGAGCAAAGGATCCGACGGTGGTGGTAAACGTGACGCCGGCAAAAAGGGTTCTGACGGTGGTGGTAAACGTGACGCCGGCGAAAAGGGTCCCGGTGGTAAACGTGACGCCGGCGAAAAGGGTTCTGAGGGTGAAGAGAATGCGAAGGTGAGCAAAGGATCCGACGGTGGTGGTAAACGTGACGCCGGCGAAAAGGGTCCCGGTGGTAAACGTGACGCCGGCGAAAAGGGTTCTGAGGGTGAAGAGAATGCGAAGGTGAGCAAAGGATCCGACGGTGGTGGTAAACGTGACGCCGGCAAAAAGGGTTCTGACGGTGGTGGTAAACGTGACGCCGGCGAAAAGGGTCCCGGTGGTAAACGTGACGCCGGCGAAAAGGGTTCCGAGGGTGAGGAGAATGCGAAGGTGAGCAAAGGATCCGACGGTGGTGGTAAACGTGACGCCGGCGAAAAGGGTTCCGACGGTGGTGGTAAACGTGACGCGGCGAATAGGGTTCCGACGGTGAGGAGAAGGCGGAGGCGACGGAAGCACGAATTTAGGTAAGGATTATGGATGCTTTTAAGTATATGGACGAATCAGAGTATGACATCTGTTCATTTTGCTATGCTAAGTTCTGGAATCAGTTTTTTTTATGCTTACAGTATTTTGATTTCTTTTTTTTTTAACGCACATGCTTAACTGCGATTATCAAATATATCATGATATCATCTGATAACTTATTAATCTAAAAACCACATCCAATAAACCGCATAACTTATTAATGGAAGCGGTACTGTGTTTAAAGTTAAATGACTATGGCAATTATGTTATAATTTTTGCTAAAATCGATCAATTTTTTTTTTTGGGGGGGGGGGGGAGGATGTCATTTTATAAGGGGTTTCGACGAAAGTATTGGGAAAAATAAATAATTCAATCTCCTAAAATCATGTCAAAAATAATAAAGCTTATATCATTCCCAAATATAAACAACTAAACGGCTCAAACAAGATACTTTCATGTTAATAGTCCCTTTATTTTCGTAGAATTCCTAAATTGTTGTCCCATTCGATCGTTGTTGTTTAGGGTACAACAGAGATATTCTTTTCCAATAAAAAAATGTTTGGGAAACTAGAGTCTACACAGTAGCTCAAAAGCTGACCATCTTTATCCCTATATATCAATAAGCATTCGGGATAAAACTTTACGATCATTCATACTATTAGGTATTCGACTTCACAAACAGACGAGTTTCAGATGAGATACATCTTTATATTATCATGAGTACATGGTACAGAAGACTGTATGAATATGCGCTGACGTGGGTGATGCCCTATTCTTATTTGCGTTTATAATTTTCTGATTTTTTCACCTTAGATTAATAGATAAGTGAATAGTATTACTAGCTGAAATTCCAAAGTTTTATTATAATAATATTCAGTAAATATTTTTATGTCATCGATATTTAAATGTAAATAAGATCATTATTCTAAAAATTTTAAAATTACTAAATATTCTAAAAATATTATTTATAAATTTTACTACCCGAAAACTAGATCAATATTTTGCTATCGATTTTTTATTAACTATCCGAGTTATCTTAAAGAATTGAATTACCCAAATAGATTTTATTCAAAATATTAAATTTATTTGAATTTGATCCAAATAAACCCAGAAATCTGTTTTAATATTTATCCAAAAATGAATTGCAACCAAAAATTTATCGAATATTATCTTGTTCTTATAATTGTTACCCAACCAAAAACTAGAATAACCGAGAGAAACAAAATCAAATTTTATAAATAACCAAACGGTTCTTAGATCATGTATATTGTATTATTATCTAAAATAATATTATTCTTCAAGTAAAATATTTTTTTGAATGCAAATTTATCGAATCAAAATCGAATTCTAAATAATCTAAAAACAGTATTCAATAATTTGATAATCATCAATATCTAAAAGTAGTATGTAATGTGTTATTATTTACAATAAATATATTTGATTTTTAGAGGAAAGAAACTAAAAATTGAAAGATAAATGGGGAATTTCAAAAATATCATTTTCTTTATACCACTTTTCATTTTTACCTTCATTAAAATAGACATTTTCAAAAATACCATTTTTTTAAGGGGCAAGTTTTTTTAAAATTAATTAGAATCCTAAATTTTAAATCTCTAAATCCTACCCCCATCCTACACCACCCATTAACTCTAAACCCTAAGTCTTCGATTAATTAACCTAAGGGTTATAAGTGTGTTTCTTTCACTTAAAAAACAAAGGTAAAAGTGATTAAGGTATTTTTTGAAAAGTGGTACAAGGAAAATAGTATTTTTGGCAATTTTCCAAGATAAATCTTTATATTTGTTTATCGAGATAAAAGAAAGGAAATAAAATTCTGAATTTTAATTTTTAAGGTAATAATAATAAAAAATTGTGAAAAACTTTTTCAAGTAGAAAATGTATTTTTATTTTTTATTTTAATTTTTTAACACAAAACAATTAGTTCTCTAATGTTTATTAAATTGATTTGTTAGATAATTAAACAAACATGTTTGGGCAAAACACCTATTAAGTTAAAACAAAAGGAAATCATCGAATTTAGTGAAAGCCCAATTGTAGATTTAGCATAATTATAACAATTTTGAATGCCATAATCTATAAAATTTTCATAAGATTATGATACATTAGGGGGTAATTCTCGAAAATTAAACAGGAAAAGGAAATTAGAGATTGTAACCAACTTAAACAAGATACCAAATGAAACTAATATTTGGCTATTGGTAGCAGACTTGACCATTCATTTCATAACACTACTTTCCTAAACTTCAGGTCAAATGCTACTATCTTATAAACAAAACATAAGAACTCCAAGAGCAAAAAATAGAAAAGGGATCAAAGCATAAGAACTCCAAGAGCAAAACATAAAATGCTTTTATGTTCCCCTGGTTTTGGTTTTGGTTTTGGTCACATGAATGCATTTCTACATCTGGCTAACAAACTAGCTGAAAAGGGGCACAAAATCACTCTCTTGCTTCTCAAGAAAGCTTTGAAGCAGCTTGAGCCTCTCAATCTGTTCCCAAGATCCATTATCTTTCACTCTTACCATCCCTTCTGTGGATGGTCTCCCTGATGGCGCCGAAACAACCTCGGATATCCCAATCACGTTAGGGAGTTCTCTGGCATCAGCTATGGACCGCACACGCGGTCAAGTCCAAGAAGCGGTTCAATTAGGTAAACCGGGTCTGATTTTCTTTGATTTTGCTCATTGGGTTCCGGATATAGCTAGGCAGTATGGAGCCAAGAGTGTGAACTTCGTAACGATCTCCGCAGCTATGAGCCATGAACATTAAGTGTATAGTAAATAGCACGAGCCATGAGACTTACAAAATTAGCTTCACAAAGTAAAAACATATTAACCGGGCTTCGTAGCCTGGTGGTAAAGGAACCTCGGCTAAGGTGCCCGCCACCCGACTTCGAACCCCGGCCACCACATAATTTACCTGCGGATGTGATGTGGCGCTCCAGACCACTAGCGTAACCATGGGCCCTTAAGTGGAGGCTTAAAAATCTTGTAATGGCGTGGGCTTAGGCCCGGTGGGCTAGTCGATCACGCTTAGTGGTCGGATACTGGGTTATCAAAACAAAAACATATTGTAACTGAACTTTAAGTGTATAGTAAATAGCACGTGACATGAGACTTACAAAATTAGTTTTCTGTCGTTCTGAATCAAAGTTATATATTTCTAACCATAATAAAATACACGTAACTAACATAATAAGAAAATACTAGACATATATAGACATGAATTTTTATATAATTATTGTATTAAGTCAAAACTTAAAATCAACCATTATTTTTGGTTACTAAAACCTTTCAAAATGAGGTGTATTTTAGGCTTTCAAATATCACAATTTAAATTATTAATGAATTTGCGTAGGAATTGTTTTTTTTTTGGGTGAATATGTGCATGTATTTATATAAGATTAAAATAAGCCTTTATAAAAATATGTTCTGAAAAATAGTATAAGCAAAGTATACTTCATTTTTTGTCGATTATGAAGCATCACTTTGATGATAATAATCTATTTTTAATAATTTATATATGTTTTTCATAAACTACATTCCGTCAAAAAATATGCAAAATATGTTTTATATTCTTTGTGCTATATTATAACGTGTCCATTGCACTAACCTTTAAAAAAAAAAGATCACAAATACGTCTAATTGTATTTTATAATAACGTTTCTTCGGGTTATGATCCATTGGAGATTCAAAGTAACAAAACAAATTCACTTTTCAGTTTTGATAAGATAATCATGAGTTAAATGAGATATTACTATATAGTATAACTCATGTATCTATTTCCACAATGTAAAACATAGTATCTAATTATGACATAGTCTTTTGAAGCACTAAAGATAAAAAAACAAAAGATTACAAAAACACTTAAATAAAAGGTTGATATATTTTCCATGAAATTATCAATATAGTTTCATATTTATTTATACTTATTTTTTTTTTTCTAAAGCACCACAGCAAAGAAGAGTATTCCATTTATTAACTTCCATAAGAAATTAACTGTTAGCCATTATAACTAAATTATCTTATCAAAAAGAAATCACCGAATTTAATGAAAGCCTAATTGTAGATTTAGCATAATCATAACAATGTTGAGTGTCATGATCTTTGCATTTTCATAAGATTATGATACATTAGGGGATAATTTCTGGAAATTAAATAGCAAAAGGAAATCACAGATTGTAAACAACTTAAATACAAGATACCAAATGAAAGTAAAGGTTTGGGTTATTCGTAGCAGACTTGAATTATTCAACATATAACACCACTCTCCTGAACTTCAGTCTTCAGGTCATATGCAACTGTAATCTTATAAACAAAACATAACTCCAAGAACAAGAATAGGAAGGAAAACAAAGGGATAGAAACAGAAATGGGATCAAAGTTCAATGCTTTTATGTTCCCATGGTTTGGTTTTGGTCACATGACTGCGTTTCTACATCTGGCTAACAAACTAGCTGAAAAGGGCACAAATTCACTTTCTTGCCCACCAAGAAATCTCTGAAGCAGCTTGAACCTCTCAATCTGTTCTCAGTCTGTTCCCAAAATGCATCCGCTTTCACTTCGATTAGGTAAACCAGATCTTATATTCTTCGATTTTGCTCACTGGATTCCGGATATGGCTAGAGAGTAAGGAGCCAAGACTGTGAATTTCGTAACGATCTCCACAGCATGTGTAGCTATCTCATTTGTGGTCATAGATGCCTGATTGATGCCTTGTGTGTACATCTTTCAGTCACGTCTACTAATTGATTTTCTTGTGCAAAACAAGTGGTCTATGCTGTTAGTTCTTGTTTATAATGCAATCATCAATCACCACTGACCAGTTATTATCTACTTACAATAACTTGATATTGCAGGTGAAGATGTTAGTATTATTTAATAGTTTTCTAGCGGTTAAATAACATTAAGGTAAGGGTTTGGTTTTTTTCTTGGGATCAAAATTAAGGGTCTGGCTATAACTCTTAAATTTCAAGAGTTGAGTACATAGCTCTCTAATAGATTTGCATATGATCATTAGATAAAATAATATATACATGAAAAACCATATTTTAAAATTATTATATATTTAATTTATACTAAATTCTAATAAAGGTTTCAGAGTTAAATTACTGTTTAGCAAATTTAGATTAGTGGTTAGCAAATGTAGATTAGTGGTTAGCAAATTTTTATGTTTATTTAGATAATATTTTACTGTATATATGCCAAAATTTTACTTATCTACTGTATAGGTCCAATTTAATTTATATATATTTCATATTTGAAAATAAAACAAAAATTTATGTAAAATTGTATTGTTATATGATAGTTTTTTAAAATAAAATTTGTTACAAAAATATAAACTTATAAAAATTTATAGTAATAATATTATAAGCCACACAAACATTATTATATAGTTAGATAATATATAGCATATTAAGTTACAAACTATAACTTTATAGGTATACTGTATACACAAGAATATAAATTTACACCAGAATTTAAATTTAATGGTCTTATTTTTGTAATTTAAACTATTGTATTTTTAAGGTAAATTCCACGTGTAAACACTAGATGACAAAAAAAAAAGAAGAAAGTAACCTCCTTCTCTATAAACCTCCTCCTCGCTCCCATATCATTTCTGTTATGCAACAGAGAAGCAAAAGTCTCCTCCTTTCTTTTCAAAAAAGAGTATTATGTTTTCCTTAGTCTCTTCTCTGAAGGTTTTCCTTCCACCTTCTGCTGGATTGATCCCATACAAGAGGGGGCCTACGCAGGTTGTATGCAGCACCCGCAGAGAGATGGAAGAGGCGAGAGCCAAAGCAGAGCTTAGCACAATCTACATCAAATCTCGCAAAGAAAAGGGCAAGGGAAATCTTCCAGAAGCCATAAAGATTTGTGAAAAAAAAGGTGAAGTCTTGGGTTTTACCTTCACCGAAAGTGAGTGGAAAGTAATGTTGGAGAAGAGTAAAGGAGGGTTTGTCACTCTTGTTTACAAGAAATATGTGGAGTCACTTGAGATCAAGACCGTCGTCAGCACTAAGAAGAAAGCAAAAGACAAGAAGAAGAAGAAGAAGAAGTACGAGAAGAAGGAAGGATCCGACGGTGGTGGTAAACGTGAAGCCGGCGAAAAGGGTTTGGACGGTGAGGAGAATGCGAAGGTGAGCAAAGGATCCGACAGTGGTGGTAAACGTGACGCCGGCGAAAAGGGTCCCGGTGGTAAACGTGACGCCGGCGAAAAGGGTTCCGACGGTGAGGAGAAGGCGAAGGTGAGCAAAGGATCCGACGGTGGTGGTAAACGTGACGCCGGCAAAAAGGGTTCTGACGGTGGTGGTAAACGTGACGCCGGCGAAAAGGGTCCCGGTGGTAAACGTGACGCCGGCGAAAAGGGTTCTGAGGGTGAAGAGAATGCGAAGGTGAGCAAAGGATCCGACGGTGGTGGTAAACGTGACGCCGGCGAAAAGGGTCCCGGTGGTAAACGTGACGCCGGCGAAAAGGGTTCTGAGGGTGAAGAGAATGCGAAGGTGAGCAAAGGATCCGACGGTGGTGGTAAACGTGACGCCGGCAAAAAGGGTTCTGACGGTGGTGGTAAACGTGACGCCGGCGAAAAGGGTCCCGGTGGTAAACGTGACGCCGGCGAAAAGGGTTCCGAGGGTGAGGAGAATGCGAAGGTGAGCAAAGGATCCGACGGTGGTGGTAAACGTGACGCCGGCGAAAAGGGTTCCGACGGTGGTGGTAAACGTGACGCCGGCGAATAGGGTTCCGACGGTGAGGAGAAGGCGGAGGCGACGGAAGCACGAATTTAGGTAAGGATTATGGATGCTTTTAAGTATATGGACGAATCAGAGTATGACATCTGTTCATTTTGCTATGCTAAGTTCTGGAATCAGTTTTTTTTTATGCTTACAGTATTTTGATTTCTTTTTTTTTTAACGCACATGCTTAACTGCGATTATCAAATATATCATGATATCATCTGATAACTTATTAATCTAAAAACCACATCCAATAAACCGCATAACTTATTAATGGAAGCGGTACTGTGTTTAAAGTTAAATGACTATGGCAATTATGTTATAATTTTTGCTAAAATCGATCAATTTTTTTTTTGGGGGGGGGGGGGGAGGATGTCATTTTATAAGGGGTTTCGACGAAAGTATTGGGAAAAATAAATAATTCAATCTCCTAAAATCATGTCAAAAATAATAAAGCTTATATCATTCCCAAATATAAACAACTAAACGGCTCAAACAAGATACTTTCATGTTAATAGTCCCTTTATTTTCGTAGAATTCCTAAATTGTTGTCCCATTCGATCGTTGTTGTTTAGGGTACAACAGAGATATTCTTTTCCAATAAAAAAATGTTTGGGAAACTAGAGTCTACACAGTAGCTCAAAAGCTGACCATCTTTATCCCTATATATCAATAAGCATTCGGGATAAAACTTTACGATCATTCATACTATTAGGTATTCGACTTCACAAACAGACGAGTTTCAGATGAGATACATCTTTATATTATCATGAGTACATGGTACAGAAGACTGTATGAATATGCGCTGACGTGGGTGATGCCCTATTCTTATTTGCGTTTATAATTTTCTGATTTTTTTCACCTTAGATTAATAGATAAGTGAATAGTATTACTAGCTGAAATTCCAAAGTTTTATTATAATAATATTCAGTAAATATTTTTATGTCATCGATATTTAAATGTAAATAAGATCATTATTCTAAAAATTTTAAAATTACTAAATATTCTAAAAATATTATTTATAAATTTTACTACCCGAAAACTAGATCAATATTTTGCTATCGATTTTTTATTAACTATCCGAGTTATCTTAAAGAATTGAATTACCCAAATAGATTTTATTCAAAATATTAAATTTATTTGAATTTGATCCAAATAAACCCAGAAATCTGTTTTAATATTTATCCAAAAATGAATTGCAACCAAAAATTTATCGAATATTATCTTGTTCTTATAATTGTTACCCAACCAAAAACTAGAATAACCGAGAGAAACAAAATCAAATTTTATAAATAACCAAACGGTTCTTAGATCATGTATATTGTATTATTATCTAAAATAATATTATTCTTCAAGTAAAATATTTTTTTGAATGCAAATTTATCGAATCAAAATCGAATTCTAAATAATCTAAAAACAGTATTCAATAATTTGATAATCATCAATATCTAAAAGTAGTATGTAATGTGTTATTATTTACAATAAATATATTTGATTTTTAGAGGAAAGAAACTAAAAATTGAAAGATAAATGGGGAATTTCAAAAATATCATTTTCTTTATACCACTTTTCATTTTTACCTTCATTAAAATGGACATTTTCAAAAATACCATTTTTTTAAGGGGCAAGTTTTTTTAAAATTAATTAGAATCCTAAATTTTAAATCCCTAAATCCTACCCCCATCCTACACCACCCATTAACTCTAAACCCTAAGTCTTCGATTAATTAACCTAAGGGTTATAAGTGTGTTTCTTTCACTTAAAAAACAAAGGTAAAAGTGATTAAGGTATTTTTTGAAAAGTGGTACAAGGAAAATAGTATTTTTGGCAATTTTCCAAGATAAATCTTTATATTTGTTTATCGAGATAAAAGAAAGGAAATAAAATTCTGAATTTTAATTTTTAAGGTAATAATAATAAAAAATTGTGAAAAACTTTTTCAAGTAGAAAATGTATTTTTATTTTTTATTTTAATTTTTTAACACAAAACAATTAGTTCTCTAATGTTTATTAAATTGATTTGTTAGATAATTAAACAAACATGTTTGGGCAAAACACCTATTAAGTTAAAACAAAAGGAAATCATCGAATTTAGTGAAAGCCCAATTGTAGATTTAGCATAATTATAACAATTTTGAATGCCATAATCTATAAAATTTTCATAAGATTATGATACATTAGGGGGTAATTCTCGAAAATTAAACAGGAAAAGGAAATTAGAGATTGTAACCAACTTAAACAAGATACCAAATGAAACTAATATTTGGCTATTGGTAGCAGACTTGACCATTCATTTCATAACACTACTTTCCTAAACTTCAGGTCAAATGCTACTATCTTATAAACAAAACATAAGAACTCCAAGAGCAAAAAATAGAAAAGGGATCAAAGCATAAGAACTCCAAGAGCAAAACATAAAATGCTTTTATGTTCCCCTGGTTTTGGTTTTGGTTTTGGTCACATGAATGCATTTCTACATCTGGCTAACAAACTAGCTGAAAAAGGGCACAAAATCACACTCTCTTGCTTCTCAAGAAAGCTTTGAAGCAGCTTGAGCCTCTCAATCTGTTCCCAAGATCCATTATCTTTCACTCTTACCATCCCTTCTGTGGATGGTCTCCCTGATGGCGCCGAAACAACCTCGGATATCCCAATCACGTTAGGGAGTTCTCTGGCATCAGCTATGGACCGCACACGCGGTCAAGTCCAAGAAGCGGTTCAATTAGGTAAACCGGATCTGATTTTCTTTGATTTTGCTCATTGGGTTCCGGATATAGCTAGGCAGTATGGAGCCAAGAGTGTGAACTTCGTAACGATCTCCGCAGCTATGAGCCATGAACATTAAGTGTATAGTAAATAGCACGAGCCATGAGACTTACAAAATTAGCTTCACAAAGTAAAAACATATTAACCGGGCTTCGTAGCCTGGTGGTAAAGGAACCTCGGCTAAGGTGCCCGCCACCCGACTTCGAACCCCGGCCACCACATAATTTACCTGCGGATGTGATGTGGCGCTCCAGACCACTAGCGTAACCATGGGCCCTTAAGTGGAGGCTTAAAAATCTTGTAATGGCGTGGGCTTAGGCCCGGTGGGCTAGTCGATCACGCTTAGTGGTCGGATACTGGGTTATCAAAACAAAAACATATTGTAACTGAACTTTAAGTGTATAGTAAATAGCACGTGACATGAGACTTACAAAATTAGTTTTCTGTCGTTCTGAATCAAAGTTATATATTTCTAACCATAATAAAATACACGTAACTAACATAATAAGAAAATACTAGACATATATAGACATGAATTTTTATATAATTATTGTATTAAGTCAAAACTTAAAATCAACCATTATTTTTGGTTACTAAAACCTTTCAAAATGAGGTGTATTTTAGGCTTTCAAATATCACAATTTAAATTATTAATGAATTTGCGTAGGAATTGTTTTTTTTTTGGGTGAATATGTGCATGTATTTATATAAGATTAAAATAAGCCTTTATAAAAATATGTTCTGAAAAATAGTATAAGCAAAGTATACTTCATTTTTTGTCGATTATGAAGCATCACTTTGATGATAATAATCTATTTTTAATAATTTATATATGTTTTTCATAAACTACATTCCGTCAAAAAATATGCAAAATATGTTTTATATTCTTTGTGCTATATTATAACGTGTCCATTGCACTAACCTTTAAAAAAAAAAGATCACAAATACGTCTAATTGTATTTTATAATAACGTTTCTTCGGGTTATGATCCATTGGAGATTCAAAGTAACAAAACAAATTCACTTTTCAGTTTTGATAAGATAATCATGAGTTAAATGAGATATTACTATATAGTATAACTCATGTATCTATTTCCACAATGTAAAACATAGTATCTAATTATGACATAGTCTTTTGAAGCACTAAAGATAAAAAAACAAAAGATTACAAAAACACTTAAATAAAAGGTTGATATATTTTCCATGAAATTATCAATATAGTTTCATATTTATTTATACTTATTTTTTTTTTTTCTAAAGCACCACAGCAAAGAAGAGTATTCCATTTATTAACTTCCATAAGAAATTAACTGTTAGCCATTATAACTAAATTATCTTATCAAAAAGAAATCACCGAATTTAATGAAAGCCCAATTGTAGATTTAGCATAATCATAACAATGTTGAGTGTCATGATCTTTGCATTTTCATAAGATTATGATACATTAGGGGATAATTTCTGGAAATTAAATAGCAAAAGGAAATCACAGATTGTAAACAACTTAAATACAAGATACCAAATGAAAGTAAAGGTTTGGGTTATTCGTAGCAGACTTGAATTATTCAACATATAACACCACTCTCCTGAACTTCAGTCTTCAGGTCATATGCAACTGTAATCTTATAAACAAAACATAACTCCAAGAACAAGAATAGGAAGGAAAACAAAGGGATAGAAACAGAAATGGGATCAAAGTTCAATGCTTTTATGTTCCCATGGTTTGGTTTTGGTCACATGACTGCGTTTCTACATCTGGCTAACAAACTAGCTGAAAAGGGCACAAATTCACTTTCTTGCCCACCAAGAAATCTCTGAAGCAGCTTGAACCTCTCAATCTGTTCTCAGTCTGTTCCCAAAATGCATCCGCTTTCACTTCGATTAGGTAAACCAGATCTTATATTCTTCGATTTTGCTCACTGGATTCCGGATATGGCTAGAGAGTAAGGAGCCAAGACTGTGAATTTCGTAACGATCTCCACAGCATGTGTAGCTATCTCATTTGTGGTCATAGATGCCTGATTGATGCCTTGTGTGTACATCTTTCAGTCACGTCTACTAATTGATTTTCTTGTGCAAAACAAGTGGTCTATGCTGTTAGTTCTTGTTTATAATGCAATCATCAATCACCACTGACCAGTTATTATCTACTTACAATAACTTGATATTGCAGGTGAAGATGTTAGTATTATTTAATAGTTTTCTAGCGGTTAAATAACATTAAGGTAAGGGTTTGGTTTTTTTCTTGGGATCAAAATTAAGGGTCTGGCTATAACTCTTAAATTTCAAGAGTTGAGTACATAGCTCTCTAATAGATTTGCATATGATCATTAGATAAAATAATATATACATGAAAAACCATATTTTAAAATTATTATATATTTAATTTATACTAAATTCTAATAAAGGTTTCAGAGTTAAATTACTGTTTAGCAAATTTAGATTAGTGGTTAGCAAATGTAGATTAGTGGTTAGCAAATTTTTATGTTTATTTAGATAATATTTTACTGTATATATGCCAAAATTTTACTTATCTACTGTATAGGTCCAATTTAATTTATATATATTTCATATTTGAAAATAAAACAAAAATTTATGTAAAATTGTATTGTTATATGATAGTTTTTTAAAATAAAATTTGTTACAAAAATATAAACTTATAAAAATTTATAGTAATAATATTATAAGCCACACAAACATTATTATATAGTTAGATAATATATAGCATATTAAGTTACAAACTATAACTTTATAGGTATACTGTATACACAAGAATATAAATTTACACCAGAATTTAAATTTAATGGTCTTATTTTTGTAATTTAAACTATTGTATTTTTAAGGTAAATTCCACGTGTAAACACTAGATGACAAAAAAAAAAGAAGAAAGTAACCTCCTTCTCTATAAACCTCCTCCTCGCTCCCATATCATTTCTGTTATGCAACAGAGAAGCAAAAGTCTCCTCCTTTCTTTTCAAAAAAGAGTATTATGTTTTCCTTAGTCTCTTCTCTGAAGGTTTTCCTTCCACCTTCTGCTGGATTGATCCCATACAAGAGGGGGCCTACGCAGGTTGTATGCAGCACCCGCAGAGAGATGGAAGAGGCGAGAGCCAAAGCAGAGCTTAGCACAATCTACATCAAATCTCGCAAAGAAAAGGGCAAGGGAAATCTTCCAGAAGCCATAAAGATTTGTGAAAAAAAAGGTGAAGTCTTGGGTTTTACCTTCACCGAAAGTGAGTGGAAAGTAATGTTGGAGAAGAGTAAAGGAGGGTTTGTCACTCTTGTTTACAAGAAATATGTGGAGTCACTTGAGATCAAGACCGTCGTCAGCACTAAGAAGAAAGCAAAAGACAAGAAGAAGAAGAAGAAGAAGTACGAGAAGAAGGAAGGATCCGACGGTGGTGGTAAACGTGAAGCCGGCGAAAAGGGTTTGGACGGTGAGGAGAATGCGAAGGTGAGCAAAGGATCCGACAGTGGTGGTAAACGTGACGCCGGCGAAAAGGGTCCCGGTGGTAAACGTGACGCCGGCGAAAAGGGTTCCGACGGTGAGGAGAAGGCGAAGGTGAGCAAAGGATCCGACGGTGGTGGTAAACGTGACGCCGGCAAAAAGGGTTCTGACGGTGGTGGTAAACGTGACGCCGGCGAAAAGGGTCCCGGTGGTAAACGTGACGCCGGCGAAAAGGGTTCTGAGGGTGAAGAGAATGCGAAGGTGAGCAAAGGATCCGACGGTGGTGGTAAACGTGACGCCGGCGAAAAGGGTCCCGGTGGTAAACGTGACGCCGGCGAAAAGGGTTCTGAGGGTGAAGAGAATGCGAAGGTGAGCAAAGGATCCGACGGTGGTGGTAAACGTGACGCCGGCAAAAAGGGTTCTGACGGTGGTGGTAAACGTGACGCCGGCGAAAAGGGTCCCGGTGGTAAACGTGACGCCGGCGAAAAGGGTTCCGAGGGTGAGGAGAATGCGAAGGTGAGCAAAGGATCCGACGGTGGTGGTAAACGTGACGCCGGCGAAAAGGGTTCCGACGGTGGTGGTAAACGTGACGCCGGCGAATAGGGTTCCGACGGTGAGGAGAAGGCGGAGGCGACGGAAGCACGAATTTAGGTAAGGATTATGGATGCTTTTAAGTATATGGACGAATCAGAGTATGACATCTGTTCATTTTGCTATGCTAAGTTCTGGAATCAGTTTTTTTTTATGCTTACAGTATTTTGATTTCTTTTTTTTTTAACGCACATGCTTAACTGCGATTATCAAATATATCATGATATCATCTGATAACTTATTAATCTAAAAACCACATCCAATAAACCGCATAACTTATTAATGGAAGCGGTACTGTGTTTAAAGTTAAATGACTATGGCAATTATGTTATAATTTTTGCTAAAATCGATCAATTTTTTTTTTGGGGGGGGGGGGGGGGAGGATGTCATTTTATAAGGGGTTTCGACGAAAGTATTGGGAAAAATAAATAATTCAATCTCCTAAAATCATGTCAAAAATAATAAAGCTTATATCATTCCCAAATATAAACAACTAAACGGCTCAAACAAGATACTTTCATGTTAATAGTCCCTTTATTTTCGTAGAATTCCTAAATTGTTGTCCCATTCGATCGTTGTTGTTTAGGGTACAACAGAGATATTCTTTTCCAATAAAAAATGTTTGGGAAACTAGAGTCTACACAGTAGCTCAAAAGCTGACCATCTTTATCCCTATATATCAATAAGCATTCGGGATAAAACTTTACGATCATTCATACTATTAGGTATTCGACTTCACAAACAGACGAGTTTCAGATGAGATACATCTTTATATTATCATGAGTACATGGTACAGAAGACTGTATGAATATGCGCTGACGTGGGTGATGCCCTATTCTTATTTGCGTTTATAATTTTCTGATTTTTTTCACCTTAGATTAATAGATAAGTGAATAGTATTACTAGCTGAAATTCCAAAGTTTTATTATAATAATATTCAGTAAATATTTTTATGTCATCGATATTTAAATGTAAATAAGATCATTATTATCAATCTTTGCATATAGAATTACTTTTCAAAATTTAATTGTGCAGTTGTACCTTCAGAAATCATTTTTAAAAGAAAAGTGTCATGAAATATATTGTGGAAAATGAATTGTCTTTTTATAACGAATCTATATATAATTAACACCTAGTTAATAAATTAGTTTGGGGTATTCGGTTCTGATCGGTTTTTGACTTTTTTCTAGTATGTATATTGTATAGTCTCGAATCTCGGTTTGACTTCGTAAAAATGTTTTATTTATGTATCTTCGGTTCAATTCGGGTTGAATGCATTTATGAGAAAACACTTTGCTTAGGTTCAAGGTAGTGAGTTGTTTAGGCGTGTATAGATCCCCATTAAAAGTGTTGTAAAAACATTTTAAATATTTCCTGAGGCGCAAAAAAAAGATTATAACATAAACAACCAGTACTTTGGAGTTTTATAGTTCTTTGTAGTTTTTGAACTTTTTTAAAGAAAATTATATTATGTACAATGTGGATTGTAGAATTATATGAATTTATAAATGAGGGAATGAAACCGAGATCTTAAATTTAAATATTTCTAAAATTCTGTCAAACATCACTGTTTTTTTACATCATAAAATCATTATTGTATTAGTTTTAGTTCTTATAATTTTTTTTAACGTCTTATGTATAAAATAGAAATAATTATAATTTGATATTAAAAAGTATATAAACTAGCAAAAAATAGCAAAACTTGAGTATATCGTACCTATTTTTCTTTATGTGTTTTTTATAGATTTTTTTTATTTTAAGATAAATTTTATCCTAAGTTTGATAATATATATATATATGTATATCATGATATTTAATAAGAAAATATCGTATTTTTAAATGATGAAATTGTTGAACAAGAGAGTCAAAGCTGGGGAAGGAATACACGTATCCTTATATCCAAACACATCTCATCTCCCCTCCTCGAGACTTTCTTCTTCTTCTTCTTCGCCGATCGCAACTCCATCTTTTCTAAGCAAAACAATGGATTACGACTTCAGAAACAAGTCAGGTCCCTCCTACGGCCGCCCTATGTACCCATCTCCTTCTCAATCATCTACCCACCACCCTATGTACAACGGACCTCCTGGATACCCAAAGATCGGTGGCCAACCATTTTTCCCTCCGCCGGAGAGAAACCCATCCTTTCAACATAACCCATCTTCTCCTTCTTCTTCATGTAAGTCTCCTCTGATCTGTTCTCGAATTGCTTTTATTCGATTTGTAGCTGATGCTCGTTTTTGTGGGTTTAGCTGGATTAGGAATCAAGGTGACTATGAAGCCTGAGTATCGGATTACTCCTCCGGTGAGAAAATTTAGTAACTTTCTCTCTGTTCTGATGATAAAGTTTTCATCTTTTTAACTTTTGGGATTGAAGATTTGAAGTCTCTGTTAGACTGACGTTTCTCGTGGACTGTGAATTAGCCTCCGTTGTTGCCTCGAGTTGGAGATGTTCCTCGGAGTAGCTTTCAGTTCGATTTCGGTTTAGAAAGGAAGGTTCTTGCAGAGGCAGAGAAGGAGAACCCGGATTGGAGCAAGTTTGGGTCCGAGCATCCTCCTCCACCGGCTAACTTTCCACAACCACCGACACATTCAATGGTAAGGCTTATCTTCAGTTCTGTAACTTGTTCTATGGAAAGCTTCTTAGAGTTAGACTTAGGGCGAGGTTGTTAGTATGTGTTCTTAGAAGAACAAGTGTGAATCATCCATCATCATCATCATCTATGAACGTAATTTAACAGAAAAGGTTTTGTGTACTACTAAATGGGAACTGAATTAAGATTAGATCTTGCATTAGTATGATCCTTAGATTTGTTGTAGCTCTATCATCATTAATGATTAGATTAAGTTATAGAACAGTTCTGTTTTCTGTACTACTAATTGGAGTTGGGTTCACGATTAGATTAAGCTGTATGACCCTTAGATTTTCTCTATGAAAGCTTCTTAGAGTTAGGCCCGAGGTTGTTAAAAATGAGTTCTTGGAAGAACAAGTGTGGATCATCATCTATGAACAGAATTAACAGAACATGTTCTGTTTTATGTACTATATTAGATTTTGCATTGCACTGTAGTATGATCCATAAACTTGTTCTATGGAAGCTTCTTAGAGTTAGTCCCGAGGTTGTTAGTATGAGTTCTTGGAAGAACCAGTGTGGATCATTCATCATCATCCATGAACGGGTATTTAATAGATAATGTTTTGTTCTGTGTACTACTAAATGGGAACTGAGTCAAGATTAGATTTTGCATTATACTCTAGTATGATCCTTAGGTTTGCTCTATGTAAGCTTTTTAGAGTTAGGCAGAAGCTGTATGAGTTCTTTGAAGAATAAGTGTGGATAATCCATCATCATCATCTATGAACAGAATAATTAACAGAGCAGGTTTTGTTTTGTATATTACTAAATGGGAAATGGGTTCAAAAATTAGATTTTGCATTAAAATGTAGTATGATCCTCAGATTTGTTGTAGCTCTGTTATCATTAATGAGATTGGGTTTCTACTGCAGGGTGTAGATCCTGTAGTGATGAAATATGCAGGGTTCAACAGAGAAGCTGTCAACATCGCAGTTGCAAACTATGGTGATAATCCCACAAAGGTGCATCTTGATCTTATTTCCATTAATCCACACTCTATTCATGTATTTAGCTAAATAGCTACACGGATATACTTTCAGAGATCAACTGTTGTGTTTTCGAGATGTAACCTTCTTCATTCCCAAAGGAGTAACAGTTGTTTTTTCAAACGTGTTTCAGGTTCAGGAATTTGCAAATGGGTTCTCGGCGATACGAGAAATGGGGTTCCCAACGAACGCTGTTGCAGATGCTCTCTTCATGTTTGAGAACGACACTGAGAAAGCATTGTCACATTTGCTCCATGGCTCTTCTTGAACTTGCTTTTCAAATATCCTTCTATAGTGTGTATAAATAATTAAAGCAAACATAAAATTTGATGACATAAAGATTGAAAAATATAGACATTGTTTTTTTTTTACTTGTGTAAATGGATGTCGTTTGTTTTGGGGGACAAAGCTTTGTCAATGAAAACTACCTATTTCACTGCGTCCACTTAAAAGCAACTAGATGTTTGATGAGTAACAACAACGTTGCCTTTGCATCCAGAACCTAGACGACTTTGCATAATGCAATGATTGATACCAGTCTGCAACATATCAAATTAACCATTACAATCTGTAGTTATAACAATCTGTAACATATATCAGATTAACCATAATTATCTTCTGCAATTAAGCTCGATCAACAACTTCCAAATTAACCATGTAATTTTTAATTAAAACTCTCTGCAGCAGAGTTAATTAAACCATTACAACCTGTGAACTAAACTCAATCCGCAGCGGGTATATTAAACCGGATGGATTAACTCGGTTAGACATACCAACCTGGAACTATTGCACAAAATCAATTTGTACTAATTCTGTTAAATGTTGTAAAAATCAGCTAAACGAACTTAAAGACGACAACGTTTCGAGAACCACGAACCGTCAATGCTCTCGTCAAACTATTACCAGAAGAAGAAGATGAAATAGATAATTCATTCTCCCCTTTCCCTTCCCTTTCGAATTTGCGTTTCTTCATCCTCTCCGTCTCCTTCACAACTTCATCAAAAGTTTCACTCTTTCCTTCATTTCTCAAAAACCCATCTCCAAAAATCTCATCTTGAATCGAATCATGTTAATCAATTGTTGATTACCTTTCCCTCCTCGATTTTCCTTCCTGTGAACAAACCCGCCATGGCCGCGGCTTTGAGGTCAAAAACCTCGAGAGAAACCGCTTCTCTCACACTCTCTCACTTTCGTTACTTCATCTCCAACCGTCTCCACCACACCTCCACTCCTCACTACAACCACCGTAACAAGATCGCTTCTCTCAAGCCTAGTGGAGGAGAGCGACGGTGTTACGCTACGAACTGTGGTGGGGAGAAGGTGAAAGGTGTAATAAAGTCTGCTCTTTTGTGCTCTCAGGGAGACCCGCCCGATCTCTGGCAGCCTCCCGGAGATGGAGTTTCCCTTCGGGTTAATCCCGGTCGTGGCGGTGGTGGTGGGAGCAGTCCTGGTGCTGGTAACGGAACGGGGTCGGATTCGAAAGAGGATTGTTGGGGTGGATCTAATCTTGGGTCTAGTTTTCCGACACCGAAGGAGATTTGTAAAGGTTTGGACAAGTTCGTGATTGGTCAGGAGAGAGCTAAAAAGGTGAAAGGATGAGACTTTTGGTGTTGTTACTTGATAGATAGTTCATGAAACTAGTGTTGACTCTATTTGAATTTCCCAACATATGATTTGGTAGTGGTTAGGTTCTATATTGGTTTGCTTGTGGGATGATCTTTTGTGGCTGAACATCTCTGTTATACTTTAGGCTTTGAATGGTGCTAACGTCAACTTCATAACCACAACTGCCTATTAAGAGATTAGTTTCTAGTGGGATTGTAATTAGAAAGTTATATTATTTTCAGAGAAACAACAGTTGATGCTGGACTCGTAGGTGTTTAGGTTTGGTTCTACTGTCTCCAGTGTTTAATTCCTTGTTCAGTCTTTATGCTGAAACCTTTTGTTACTTTCCGTACTTAAGCACATAGTTGAATACTTGAATTATGTGCGGTTCTATTTGGTTTAGACATGGAAGGAATTTTAGTGTTTAACGCATTATTGTGTCATCTCGTGGATGCAGGTACTTTCAGTGGCAGTTTACAATCACTACAAGAGGATACATTACGAATCATTACAGAAACGGTTAGTCTACAAAATAATCTATCTGTAATAGTACAGCTTACTACCTAAGCATCTGAAGAATAACATATCTTGTTCTTTGATAGATCATGTCAGTATGTATTTTCTTTAGTTTTGCTGGCACTTTGATTTGCTTAAGAGATTAGTTAGTTTTGATGCTGAAACTTGGTGGGAAGTCAGGTCCTCTGGAGAAACCGATAGCGTTGCAGAGAAACCAGCTGATGATGATCTGGTGGAACTGGAGAAGAGTAACATTCTCTTGTTGGGACCAACTGGGTCAGGTAATATTCTGACCCTAATCTGCAAAACATAAACACAAACCTAACAAGCTGGTATAATAATACAGTTCTCCATTTCAGTCTAGCATGGATGCGAAATTTCGATTTTAGCTGTTTCACCTCATATGTTTTGTTGTTTTCTTTAACCACAGGGAAGACACTACTTGCGAAAACCTTGGCACGGTTTGTGAATGTTCCTTTTGTCATTGCGGATGCAACTACATTGACTCAGGCAATTCTCGTCTTTCTTCTTCTCTTTTTTTTTGCCGCATGTCCTTTTCGTGATGACCAATCCAAAAAATGAAATAATTTTTGTCAGGCTGGTTATGTGGGAGAGGACGTAGAGTCTATATTATACAAACTTCTCACAGTAAGCTCCTAAAAACCAAGCATTTTTATTTGTATACTATTTGTGACGAGTGGTTTTGATCTCTCTCTCTCCAGGTTGCAGATTATAATGTTGCAGCTGCACAGCAGGGGATTGTTTACATTGATGAAGTTGACAAGATAACAAAGAAGGTTGGAGATTAAATAAACATTTTCCTAGTGCCAATTTGAAAAACTTGATATATTATTTTATGTGCTTCTTTTTGGTTGCCAGGCAGAAAGCCTTAACATCAGCAGAGATGTATCAGGAGAGGGTGTTCAACAAGCTTTGCTAAAAATGCTGGAAGGAACAGTAAGTTTGCAGTTTAAATGCTCTGAGAGCTCTACTGTTCTATTTGTGGTTATACCCAGTTTCTAACTCTCTCTCTTTATTCTAAATAGATCGTTAATGTACCTGAGAAGGGCGCTAGAAAGCACCCTAGAGGCGACAACATTCAGGTTTGTTGTGCTCTACTCTACTTTGTGTGTGTTTGGCTTGCACCTTGAAATAGCAAAAGATATGCATCTGTGTTTATTTTATTATGGGTTGGGACTAAGGTCATAAGAGATGTAAATGATTCTGGAGATCTAACTAGCTTTGGTCGTCCAGTCTAATGTTCTTTGCATGATGATTGGAGTGTTAGGGTTTAAAATCTTAATAGACATGGCTTCTGTTTTTTCTTCTAGAGTTGATTAAGTTGCCTCCTCTGTTTCTGATTCGCGTCGTTGTCAAATGTTTGCAGATAGACACAAAAGATATACTGTTCATATGTGGTGGTGCTTTTGTAGACATTGAAAAGACTATCTCAGAGAGGTATGACTAGTAAACAAAGCCCAAATATCTCTATTTTTTTTGTCGTCTCATCATCAAATTACCTTTTTGCCAGGCGCCATGATTCTTCAATAGGGTTTGGTGCGCCTGTACGTGCTAACATGAGAGCTGGTGGTGTTACAAACGCCGCTGTTGCATCAAACCTGATGGAAACTGTACGTCTTACCATCTCTTCACCCAACAAGTGACAGATTGGTCTTTAAGCACATGTTTGAGAGTGACTTCTGCTTTTATTTTTATTTTTATTGAAGTTCATAATGACATGTCCATTGTTTGGTGTGGGCAGGTGGAAAGCAGTGACCTGATTGCATATGGTTTAATACCTGAATTTGTTGGAAGATTTCCAGTTCTCGTGAGCTTGTCTGCTCTGACCGAGAACCAACTTATGCAGGTAAAATGATATGACATAACATTTGATGTGACTCTTGCATTACTCAAATCATTGGACTGCAGGTGCTGACAGAGCCCAAGAACGCACTTGGAAAGCAATACAAAAAGATGTATCAGATGAATAGTGTAACTACTTCTCTCTCTCCCTTCATTTCTTACTCTGCTCAAAATCTTGAGACAAATCTCATCTCCTCTTGTCTTCAGGTAAAGCTACATTTCACGGAAACAGCGCTGCGGCTAATAGCTAGAAAAGCAATAACCAAAAACACAGGAGCTCGTGGCTTAAGAGCTCTTTTAGAAAGCATCCTCATGGACTCTATGTACGAGGTGAGTTCTTACAAACCCTTATCATCAAATCATTGTTCACACTATTGTACATTTACTCAAAATATGATATTTTGTATTTTTTGTTCAGATACCGGAGGAGAGTACAGGGAAGGATATGATAGAGGCGGTAGTGGTGGATGAAGAAGCAGTTGAAGGAGAAGGGCGTAGAGGCTCTGGAGCTAAGATTCTCCGTGGTAATGGAGCATTGGCTCTGTATCTCTCCGAAACCACCAAGTCCAAGGATTCTCCTCAGGTAACTTGCACATACCACACAGTAATCAAAGACACCAATACCGGTTTTAGTTAACCGAATAACAATTGCATAGTTTGGTTTTGTTAACCGGATTATCTGGATTGCTTGTGCTTAGACGGCCAAGGAGGGATCAGAAGGAGAAACTGAGGTGGAGGCGGAGATTGTAGCCAATATGTAATGTATCATCAACATCCATTACATCTGGTAAAATGTATGTGTAACAACGTTAACGTTCTTTGTACATAAATGAAAGAAACAAAACAAAGTTGGATCAGTGCACGTTTAAAAGAACACAAATGATATTCACAATTTGTACATTTAATAATCTTTACTTCATTAATAAGTACACTTTGAATGGCTTGAGTTTGTATATGAAATCTTTCATGTTAATTTCACATAAACGGCCGAGACTGAGAGACAGCGTTATCGTGACAACCTGAAGAAGAAGGCCACACCTGTGGACGGCAACCAAGGCGTAATCGCTCAAAATAAAATGTGCTTCAAGTAATTTTTTTTTACAAATTAAATATGTATTAAGTTATAAATTAATATTGTTTCTGAAATCAGTATTTATAGCTAAAATATGAAAACTAATAGTTATTTTAGTAAATTTTCTATCAAATAAGGTAATTTTATAATATTTTTGAACTAAAGCAATTTTATAATACTTTGAGAAATTAAAATGTGATAAAAAAAATTTTAAAATGGTGACATATCACATCGAATTGATATTACTAGTTTACACCTTCTAACTAATTTCTTTTTTTTTTGGTAAAAAAAAATAAATTTAAAATTTTATCACATTTTTTTACTTTCTTAAAGTATTATAAAATTACCGTATTTGATAGAAAATTTACTAAAATAACTATCGTTACTTCCAGTGCCAGCTCTTGGGGTAGGCAAGTGGGGCATACGCCCAAGGCCCACTATAAAAACAAATAAATTTAATGGTAAAAAGGGTCCAAATTTTTTATTTCTTTTTTACATTAAGGGCCCCTAATTTTATATTTAATTAACTATTGTTGCATATAAAATATATATGCCAAAGGGCCCAATATGAGGTTGAGCTGGGCCTGGTTACTTCTCATTTAAATATTTTCGCTAAATAATTTTCTTTATTTCTTTCTGTTCAAAGATGTTTCATTTCTCTCTTGAAGTGAGAGTAGAGCAAAACCCTAGAACGAAAAACCCCCATCATGGCGATCATCTCCGAGGTTGAAGACGAAAGCACCACCCGACCCACGATCTTGCCCTTTAGGGCGACACTCGATTCTTCGAACCCATTAGCTTTTGTGGAGAAAGTGTTCGACTTTCTCGTCCAACAGAGCGATTTTCTCAAGAAACCCTCCGCTGAGCAGGAGATCGCCGCCGCGGTTAAGGCGGCGAAGGAGAAGTTGAGAAAGGCAGAGAAGGAGAGTGTTGAGAAGAAGCCTGTGGAGAAGGAAAGCGTGAAGCCAACCATGGCTGCTTCAAGCTCAGAGCCCATTCAAGTGGAGGAGAAGAAACAAGAACCTGGTCCAATTGGTAAATATCGATTCTTTTTATTATGATTAAATTGAATTTGGAAACTTTGATTAGAACAATGTGTAAAGGATAGATCTTTACATGTTTGTGTGTTACAACTCGTATAAATCAGTGTATGTTTTTTTTTGCAGCACCTAACAAAGGTAATGGTTATGATCTTGAGAACTACTCATGGGTTCAGACTCTCCAGGAGGTCACTGTTAACATTCCAGTTCCTACTGGCACTAAAGCACGGTCTGTTGTCTGTGAGATTAAGAAGAACCGTCTCAAGCTTGGTCTCAAAGGCCAGGATCCAATCATTGATGTAAAATCACCTTCTACTGTTTATCATATAAGTTACCTCCTTTTGACTGCTAAATTTGTGAACTTTCAATGATTTTAGGGAGAGCTATACCGATCTGTGAAGCCTGATGACTGCTACTGGAATATAGGTATGTGAGTTAGTAGACATAAGAGATTTTGACTTCATTGTGCTTTGGTCTTTCTGAGATTTTAACTCTCAGTGGTACTTTGCAGAGGATCAAAAGATGATTTCGGTTCTATTGACCAAGCAAGATCAGATGGAGTGGTGGAAATGCTGTGTGAAAGGTGAACCTGAGATCGATACACAGAAAGTTGAACCAGAGAACAGTAAATTAGCTGACCTTGACCCTGAAACTCGCTCCACTGTTGAGAAAATGTTGGTACTTGTCTTTCTAGAACCCATTCAAGTTTCTCGAATCAACTTTTGTGGTGACATTAAATCGTGTGTTCTTTGTTATCTCTAGTTTGATCAAAGGCAAAAGCAGATGGGTCTTCCAACGAGTGACGAGCTACAGAAGCAAGACATTCTCAAGAAGTTCATGTCTCAGGTAAACATATACATCCGTCTCCCTAAAACATATGTATCTTTGATTCTTATCACATTGTCTTTACACTGAACGGCTTTCTTTTTTTCGTTTCTTTACACGCAGCATCCAGAGATGGACTTCACAAACGCAAAGATTAACTGATGCTCGTCTTGTCTGGTCTCTCTGCCAAACAAAAACAAAACATTTTTGCATTTTCACCAGCTTTTTTTGTTTTTTTGGTTGCATCCTCAAAAACTTGTTCCTGCTTTTGTTTTGTCTAGTTGAAGACAGAGTTTCATCTCTAAACACATGTTCGGTCTGATTTTTGGTTGAATGAAACATTGAAAATCCGGTTCTTTAAATATTATGAATCAGCTCTTAAACCGGACACACTTTAGCATCATTGTTGTACTCCTATGTTCGAGTACGTCCTCTCTAGTACGATTCGTCTGTCACGTGACCCTGTGGTGACATAAGGGGCCTTCATTTGTGAAGCTGCCGTTTTCGGTAAAAATGATAAAACCAAACCGGGAGACCACGTGACACATTTGTGGTCCAGCTCGGTTTAATTGGGAATGTGGTCCAGCTCGGTTTAATTGGGAATGTGGTCCGCGCACTGTTGTGTTGTTGCTCTACAACTTACTTTCTTCAACTTCACTATAAGGAATCATATAAATAAAACTCATCAATATACTTAAGTGAATGCAAACATCATCGTCCTTCATTTTCGTAAATGCATTCACTTTGAAAGCAAAAGATTCTCCTCCCAGTGTTGACATAACCTGTAGAATCTGCTGCAAGATTTTAGGTTGTGAATGGTGGTGATTAGGTTTCTCCTCTTAGAGTATGTGTTGTTTTTTGATAGATATATTTTGGAGACTTTAGGCATGTAAAATATTATGGGTTTAAAGTCCAAAACTTCCACGATTACAAAAAATAATAATAATACTAGAACAGTTCTACTTGATAAACCATGTTATTGCTCGTATGGGTGAGACATTTCAGATTGTTTTAGTGTAAGCATGAATGAACATAGCGGCTGGACGCTAACTGGCTATATGCGGTTTTGTCGATATTCTTCAATTATTTGAAAGAGACGAACACAGTACACCAAATGAGTCTCATTCTTAATTATCAATTTCACCATCAGATTATAACCTCGAGTAAGAACACTCCCTTTAGTTAGGACCATCAATCATAATCTCCTTTATTTATTTTGGGTGGGAGATACAACCAAAGATATGAACATAGACTGATTTTGATCTGCCAAGTGAATTTCAGTTGTCACGTATATTAATGATGACACAATTGACACTAATGTACAATGATGACAACGAACTAAGAACATATTTTTACAAAATAAATGTTATTTTTGACTTTCGATGCAAAATTTATTAATTTTAGACTGTAATTTTTTTTCCGGATGAAATATGGTTAGGTGTATAAATAGTTGTGTTTTTGTATAGAATATATGCAAAGTTAACTGTTATTTAATTTATATACACAAAATTAAAATGAAACAGAGATCATTGGTCATGTAGTTCGACACAATGACAACACCTTTATCACATTCTTGTTTAGCATTGCGTTTCGGTGGTCGAATAAAAAGAGTATAAAGAACACTCAGTTTCAATATAAATGTCACTTACACAATTTCACGCAGATTAAGAAAATGAAAAAATATACTAATAAGCTTTCATTTAATGTACAATTATTTAAATAAAAATATTTTTTAAAAAAAAATTATTGGTCACTTAAAAAGGTAAAAAAGAAATTATGTGTGAAAAGTCACATTAGAAATGCAAAATGATTCTTTTTTAAAACAAGAAAAAAATTGTACAATGACACTTATTTAAAAACGAAAGGAGTATGTTAATCATTTTAAGTATATGTAAGTTTAACTGATTCAAAAGAAGTAAATGAATATCTCAAATATATTTTGTAAATAAAAACATACTTCTCACCGTATCCCAAATGTTTGTTTTAAAAGTATGTATAAATATATCCGAATTAAAACACTTAAACTACCGAGTGGGTTGATTAGTCTCTCAGGAAGCACTGAGAGAATAAACTATGCATCCGTTGATTGTATCAGAAAAAAACAAGTGTAGAAATATTCACTATCAAGAGATGAAGAAAAGACAAGATACCAATATATATATAAAGAAACGGGAAAATGATAAAAGTGTCGATGTTAAGAAGAAACTAAAACTCCTACATGATGTGGGCTCAAATTCAAACTATGATGTGAAATAAAAACCAAAAAGCTAAAAAAATTAAAAAATACCCACTTCACAGTTAATTAATATATATATATATATATATATATATATATTTAATATATGCTCAACAAGTTTGGACCATCTATATAACTAATGTCAGTTTGTCTACATTGTTGTAATTGTCTACATTGTAGTAACATGAAAAAATAATGGCTCTCTCAATCTTCGTTTTACTACTACAAAACTGTAGTTTTTGATGTAGCTAATAATAACTTTTTCTGATTATACAAATTAATATAATTAAAATATGTTTAAAGTCAATATAAATTTCTTATAATACCAATCTATAATTGATAAGTGTTTCATAATATTTTCAAGTTTTTTATCTGAGAAATTCTTTTTAACTATTTCACTTCATTTTCAATTATTTTTTTAATCATAGTCACAAGAATTTATACTTACCACTAGTAATTTCTTTAATAATTTTTGGGTTTCAAACATGTTCTTCTATAAAGTTTCTCAGCATATATTTCTCCAAAAAAGAGTTTCTCAGCATATGCCAATGAAACGTATCACGCAAATATTTGTCACATATGACTCGTATGCTCTATATTTTTGGGGAAAAAACATATTAGTTTCAGATTCCAAAGTTATTTTTGATAGAGTTGCCTATAAAACAAGTTTTTATTGTCACCTGTATCTTTCGTTATGGGCCTTATGGCTAAAGGAAACGACAAAAGCGGTCCTGAGTTTTTTTTTGATAATCCAGGGTTCCCCACTTAGAGTGGGTCATTCCCCCTGGGCCCGGTCAGGCTGAGGCGAGCTTCACCCGGGAGGGTTTTCAAACTGGACCGAAAGCAAGGGTCCAGGCCTCGGGTGTCCGGAAGAGGCACGGTAGTTTCCGCATGGGGGGAATCGAACCCGGATGGTGGTTGCCACCACAGGCCCGTCCCTGCCACTTGGACTACCTCGTCCGGACGGTCCTGAGTTAAAGCAATTGTTGTGCTAGTTGCGACGCAGTTTCTTTCTCATATAAGGAACAAATTATCTCTCCAGCTGTTTTCTTTTATACTTCCCATCTCTTTCATATTCATATTCTTAATTTATTCTCTCTTTTAATCGCTTTATAATACAACTTTGCCCATTTTGCTTTTATTTTTACTTTTATATGAAGAATCCTGTTAAATTATATACACTTCTATTTTGGAAAAGAGGCCTATCTTAGATAAACCAATCATTGTTGATACAAACCTTCATCTTGCTAGAGAGATTTTATGGGATTTTATGGGATTTTATTAGAATTAATATGACTAATATTTTTCCTATTTTAATAACTTTTATGCTATAATCTGTTTTTAAAAACACTACAGCTTTTTTTCTTACTAAATATTTTTTTTTAAAAAAAATATTATTGATAAATAAATTTCACATTTCAACAAACAAAAAATGTTGCTTTGTAATATTTGAGACACATGTCAACTAAAATAATATCAATGCTGGGGAAGCAGGAGCACTGAACTCATTATTTTGCCAAAAGGTGTTTATTATTTCCTCTTCTAACCATATTTTTAATTTAGAAGTTTTCTCTAATCACATTTTCGTTTCCATTATAAATCTTAATCATGGTATTTTAACCTATGCATAATTCAGGTACATTGAACTCCATTTTTTGTAAAAAGTGCTTACATGCAGGTGAAACTTATTTTGGCTTTGGATTTTAATATTTAAATTAGTGATCGGGGAGCACCATTATTCTTTGTGTTACTTGTGTTTGTCTCTTCTCTTCTTCCCTTGTAGTGCGTTTTGGAACTAGTGGAGAGTTATTTTTTTCTAAGAAATTAAGTATATTTGGTTTCTATAATATTAGACTAATTATAGAATTAACAACTATTCTACAATAAACTTCTACAACTTTATGTCTAGAAAAGTGATTTATCAATATCTACATATATCTAGTCAAAAAAAAAACTTTATGTCTAGGTAGACCGGTTTAACAAGTAATATCCCGTTATATCATATATATTGTGACATTTAAAATTATTTATGGATTTCTAATGATTCTAAAAGGATATATGATCAGTTTCATACTTACAATATGAACACGAAAAAGGTTGGAAACTAGAAAGTGAGTGGCAGGCATGGAGGCCGTATATGGCATAAACTTTTAAGACTTTCTCGCAGATTTAATTATTTTCTATTTATTTTATTGTTTTTATTTCCAGAATAGGGAATGTTAAGGTTATAGTGTTTCACTTTGCCTTTATTCACCCAAAAAATCAGCTTTCTTATGATTGTGTTTTATTCTTCCACGGGAAGCAATTAAACTAGGAGACCTCTCTTTATTGCGAAGAAACATCTACTTCTATAAAGGTTTGTTTTTCCTTTCTTTTTGGTTTTATTTCTATCCAAAGTGTTTTATTTCTAAGTTAAAGAGAATGCTAAATTATCAGTTTAAGCACAATTTTTTGTGTTGATAAAAAAGCAGAGAATTTATCTTTGCAGCTGAAAATTCTGAATATTGTATAGGTTTGTTAATCAACTTTAGAGTTGAGATTCTCTCAATAAGTCAACTGAAAGCTATTGGATCGTCTGTTCATTACCTCCTAAATGCATTGGTTAGAGACACATATAAAACTTAAAGGATTCCACAAAGCTTTCAGAATAATGTAGCCCATGGATTCCTTCCTTAAAAAGCTCGTAAAATTAGTTGTATAATCTTTCAGATTCCAACAAACAAAAAAGTTCCATGTTTACTGAGGGTTTTTTATTGGTCCTTTACCCATATATATTAGAGAAATACCTTAAGAGAGACCTAAAAAGTTTTTGTCACAAAAATAACATTTAAGAAAAAAAATGACAAAAATAACTTTTATGGGGTGGAGTTTTGAGGGTAAATATACGTTTATACCCCTTGGGTTAACTAATCTAGACTTAGGATTTAGAGTTATGGGGTGGGGTTTTGGGGGTGAGATTTAAAAATGAAAAAATAAATAAAAAATAAATTTTTAAAAAATAAAAAAGTCTAATTTGGTCATTTTTGTTTTTGAAAGTTATTTTTGTGACAAAAACTTCAAAAGGTGTTATTTGAGAGATTTGCCCTATATATTATGTCTGATTAATGTAGAATTATATTGAAATTTCTCAAAGTATGCAACCACATTTTTGTCCATTTTTATATATATAACCAGTGGTTAGGTTCAAATATCTATCGAAGTCAATCTTTCTAATGTTTCTCAAATAAACATATATTCGGAAAATCAAAGTGTTTGAAGATTAATTCTTTTTGGAATTCGAGTGTTTTAAGTTTATAGTCCATAATTAACTCATGGTATATATACCACAATACTAGTATCTTATAAAGTAGACGTAGAAACTGTTTTGAACAAATCCATTATTGGAACCACTTTTGGGTGTATGCGCGTGGATACTCCAAATGCATACACACACATGCACACCTCCAAGTTGCATACAATTCTTTGAAAATAAATATGAATATAAACTGTTCGATTATTATTACTATGAACATTTCATATTGCATGTTGTTTATTTATTGTCTAAACGTTTCCAAGATCAAAGTAACGCTACTAAGAAACACTCCATGTTTTCCGCTTGTTGGAACGCACATGATGGAAAATACTAATGATCCCTCCTTGCGTTGTCGCCTTGTGCACGGGGGCATTGATTTCCCGTCTCAATGTGTCTCTCGCACTTATTCTATACGAACATGTTCTAATCTTGACTATCATAATCAGAAAAAACACGCACTACAGTGTTTACACAGCTAATAAACGATGTGGTTACTATGTGTTTCTAAGAGACAACCAAAGTAACAACAGTCAAATCTCTCTAGGGAGAATTTATGTTCGCTAGCAATCGAGTATGTGACTTCCTCCATGAAGATTCACATGTCCATAATGTCAATTCTAGTGAGGCTCACTTCTGGTATGTGAGAAACAAGGATGGCATCTTGATGTCCTAGTGCTAAGTCGTGTACGCTAGATTCAGCCTAAACCCACCAAAAAATGTAACACATGTGTCGTTGAGGTTAGAGCATCCCTCAGGGAAGAGTCACCCAAAAAAAATGTGTTTCACATAATCACATAATGTTGTTAGAAGGACACCCTCATACTCACAAAACCAGCGGGTGCTGAGACGCGCTATTACTATTTCAGGAGAGCACTCGGAAGAGAAGTCTAGCCTCATTCTTCCCACAAATGTCGTTCAATCAAAACATTTTCCCACAGATAGAAATCCCAACCCCTGTGAGAGATTCCTTACATATTTTATATGTAGATGCAAGAAGTGCTTCAAAAACTATAATACAAGTATAGCAGATATTAGAGCAACCTCATCCATGAGAACCCTTTTAAGGTTCTTAAACAAAAAATACTAATATTTTAATTTAATTTAACTAAAAATTAATTTTAATCTTTAAATAAAAACTGAATCAATTTCAATTAGAACTTGACAAGTGTTATATAGAGTTCTAAATAGATTTTCAAAAATTATCTTTTAAGAACTTCATTCTAATCATTTGCCTCATTTTTTTATTATTTTGATTTGTTTATTGACGAGAATTTTTAATGAAAACCTTCCACTAGATATGCTCTTATCTCTACAAAAGTATGTGTTCTACTAGAAGTTTTGACAGGAACTTACAACTTCTCTTCTTAGCCTTTTTGTGCTTTCATTCATTTTATAAGTTATGAACACCCTACCCCACTTATGCCAAAAATTACAATGCCAAATGCTAACCTAATATATGGCGCAAAAGCCTTCTACTTATACAAGGTAGGAAACTGATTAATCCTATTCACCCAAATAGACATTCCCAAATATCTCAAATAATAATGTTTTTAATGCTCTACTAAGTCTTTTAGAAATCTTTCTCATTAAATTTTAATTGTCCAAAGTAAATCTTCAATTACTTAGTCTCCTCGTAACATCTAGATCAGCTCCAGCGTAACGCCAACTCCAGTTTTCAAGTAAGCTGCTCAACTACATCTTGATCACTTCATTTGGCACATTCACTGTACAGATCCTACTGCACTTTCAAGCTGAGCTTTGCATCTTCACTATACCACCTTACAACTTATACACTCATTTGATTGATGTCTAACTTAGTTATTATGATATTTTCGAAATAGCTCTTTTGTTACATTTTGTTACCCTGAAACCCCTTATTTTTTTGCATAATTGTCAACAAGAAAAAAATCAAAGTAATTACTCCGCTGGTGGAACCATCATGTAGAACCTACACACATGAAACAAAAATGTCCCCAAAAATTCCTTAAAACTATGTTAACGAATGAAACAAAATTTTACTATTGTATATCATGCGGCCGGGTACTCGCACATGCCAAAATTTCTTTTACATATATAATACTATTATTTAATTGATTGATTGTGAATTATCATCACATTTAGCTGAGTTGAACAAGATCGTGACGTAAGAACAACAAAACAAACTTAGCCTTCATAGGGAAACTAGAAAACAAAGACAAAATATCTCTATCGTCTTTTATCTTCAATGAGTTATTTTGTCTCTGATTAGAATATAATACACTGATACAGAGGCTACCTATCCAACTAAATCATTAATAATTAGCAGTAAGTGACTGGTTTCACTTCAGAACTGAGTAATTTTTGTGGTTACACTGCACTATGCACATAAAAGAAACATACAAAAGAGTAATCGGTCTTTAACTAGACAATTAACAAGATGATATGTGTGTCCAACTAATCTCAGCTTCCTAAACCTATTTTGCAATTGTTTTCTACTGCTAAGTTTGTAAGGGCACTTGCAATGGTAAACCCCTCTTGGGAATCCTTAGCTCCAATTTAATGCTTTTTTTATTTATTTTTATTTTTTTTAATAGTTAAGGATTCGAAGCGTATAATGGTGATACCGAAGATGGAGTCCTTACGAATATAATAATATATTTTAAAAAAAATATTGAAATTAAAATTTTATTAATTGGAATATTAAAAAAAAATACAAGGATTAAAGATGAAGATAATAATTATTAAGTTTCATCACCAAATTTATTCCAAATGTTTTTGATCAAATCATTCTTCAATCGTTCATGGGTTTGCCTATCACGAAGATCATTCCGGTTGGGAAATATATTAGACCGATTTGTATACCTTTCGGTTAAGACTTCTGAAGCTCTAGAAGATTCTCCTTCTTCAAATTCTGAAATATCGCACCGCATTGAATAACCATCTCGTTCATCTTCAACTATCATATTGTGTAGTATGATACATGCTCTCATTATCTTTCCTATCTTCTCTTTGTCCATTGTACGAACCGGGTTTTCACAATCGCAAACCGAGCTTGCAATACTCCAAAAGCCCGCTCGACATCTTTTCGGACTGATTCTTGAACTTGAGCAAATAACGCTTGTTTAGGAGTTTGAGGAAGTGTGATGGATTGGATAAATGTTGACCATTTTGGATATATACCATCTGTGAGGTAATATGCCAACTTATACTTGTGTCTGTTGACCACGTACCTCACCCTGGGAGCTCGTCCTTCTAAAATGTCATCAAACACAGGAGATCGATCGAGGACATTAATATCATTTAAGGTACCTGGAAGACCAAAAAAATGCGTGCCAAATCCAAAGATCTTGTGAAGCTACGGCCTCTAGGACGATAGTCGGTTTTCCGTGGCCACGGGCATACTGTCCTTTCCAACCGGTTGGACAATTTTTCCACTCCCAGTGCATACAGTCAATGCTCCCGACCATCCCAGGAAACCCTCGTTTCTCTCCCATATCGAGTAGTCGTTGAAGATCCTCTGCTGTGGGTTGTCGCAGATACTCATCTCCGAATAACTGTATTATTCCGTCAGTGAAATGATGTAAAGAAGACAGTGCAGTGCTCTCACCAAGTCGGAGATATTCGTCAACCGTGTCAGCCGATCCGCCGTAAGCAAGCAGACGAATAGCCGCCGTACATTTTTGTAGTGCAGTAAAACCCTTCCTCCCGGTTGCATCATTTTTTTGCTGAAAATATGGAAAGCACTCTTTCAGGCCATTGACAATACGCATGAATAACCCCTTATTCATGCGGAAGCGGCGTCTGAATGTTTGGGTCGAATATGTCGAACGGTTGTTGAAGTAGTCATTGCTTAGCTGAATCTGGCCGTCTTCGCGGTGTCGTTCGGTATAAGTACGAGTCCTTTGCGGTATTGGTTCGGCCTCCTCGATTTCTTCATAAATTTCTTCAATGAAATCTTCAATAATATCATCTAATCTCTCCTCGATTTCATCATTTTCATCAGATGAAAGTGACGAACATTGCGGTTAATATCCTGCTGAAAAAATTGGTAATTTGTGTTTAACATATTAAGATTTCTTTAAGGTATAAACAATTTTTTCACACTGAAACATAACACATTTTGAAAGAATAAATTTATCATATTATATCATCTCGGGGTTTTCTTATACACACTCATGTTGATCATATATACAACACACCTATCAATAAAATAAAAGTGTTTCATCCCGTTATCTTTATTTCTTCTGTTATAACTTGAGAAGTTGAGCTGGATAACTAAGTGGGAAGTATAAAATAGCTTATACACAATATTTTAAAACGTAAAACATTTTATGTACTTCAGAGATATATAATATAATACTAAATATGATCATATATTACATATAAAACATTTTATGTACTTCAGAGATATATAATATAATACTAAAGATGATACAATTGCATACATTACATATAAAAATGATACAAGTGCATATATTACAAATAAAGTTCATTACCTAAACAGAAGTGCTTCCTGGAAGGGATTTGAGACAAATATTACAAGAGGGATTTGAGACAAGTTTTTGAAACAAACTAGAGTTTGAGACTAAGAAAAAAAAACCTCTCCGAGATATATAGCTAAACACAAACCGTGACTTCTACTTATACTACATGTCTTACACAAAATACAACACCCGTGACTTGGTTCTCTCCCGCTAAACAACAACACACTTTCACCCGTGACTTGGTTCACATGTCCCACAACTGCACCTGAAACAAAACCAAACAAAATTAGTTAGCAAAATACAACATGTGATATAATCATCAAGTAGATGTAACTACCAACTCTAAATGTAACTACGCAAAATACAACATGTGATATAATCATCAAGTAGATGTAACTACCAAATACAACATATACTCATAGCATCTCAGACATAAGCTTGAGCTTAAGATCAGATTCCATCTCAGTGAGTGGATCTTTCTTGGCAAGTAAACGATCAAGCAGTTTCTGCCTTGAGAGTTTTTGTTTCACTTCCATTATGGCATGTAAATGAGACAACTCCTCTTCTCTCCCACTCTTCTTCCTCTTAGCTGAAGCTTTCTCAGCCTTGACACCAATAGGTCGACTTTCCGGTTCGCCCACTTCATCTCCCGTATCAACCTCCACTTGTTTGTTCTTTTCTTTTCCAACGTCTTTAGGGCAATAGGTGGAGCACCATTTCTGGTCAAACCGGAGCTCCCTCCAGCAGTGTTCCATAGTGAACTTGTACTCCGTCAGACTGAAGAAATGATCAAAGGCAGCTTTCATCACGTCATCCTCGTTCTGACCACTTTTCTGCTCCCTTAGAGCCGCGTCATAGCATCCGCAGAACTTGGAGACGTCTGTGTTGATCCTACCCCACCTCTGCTTGCAAGAGGTTTTCTCTCTTGGTACTGTCCCAGCCAGCTGAGGGCTAGCATTGTAGTAGTCTACAATCCGTTGCCAGAAAGCTCCTTGCTTCTGCTCATTGTTGACGACTGGATCCTTACTGGTGTTAAGCCACGCACCAATAAGGATCTTATCCTCGAATGGTAACCATTTCCTTCTCTCTTTGGGTACGGACGAGACACTAGGCTGAGCAGGAGACTCACCACTTGGTTGGACAGGAGGTTGGATGGAAGGCTGGACAGGAGGCTGGAAAGAAGACTGGACACCAGGGTGGAAAACATCAGGACCTTGGCTCCCGAACCAAACCGGTTCGGGAGAGTCAAGGTCGACTGGAGTTTTGACTATACATGAGACCCTTAAAATACCCTGTGCTGTTATTGTTATTCATTTTGAGGATGATGGTCTTTCTTGCTCTATTAGCAAAACAGAACCTTAAATAAGCTATTCAAATTTACCTAGAATTTACGTTTGAAGTGGTTAGAAAGATAACAAGTGAACTAATATTAAAGACGACTCAAATCACACTTAATATCTCTACTTGCTACACTTAAAGCTAACAAGTACAATTTGATACTAAGCATTAAAACCATTAAACCATCACAATAAATATTTTATAAATTCAGTAAAATTATCTAACCTATACGTTTTTTTTAGTTACATTTTCTAACTAAAATGGTTGAAGGTTATGTACCTTTGAAGCCCATCTCGAATTCAGACACTGTGGTTTATATCCTCTGAAGTTTTTCCTACAAACAAATAAGAAACCCAAGTTAATAGTATTTTTGTAAACAAAATCAAACAAATAAAATGAGTTCGAAACTTACCAGCCCATTACCATGACGAAGAGCACAAGCAGCAGTAGACAGAGTCCCTTTGCAATCCTCAATTTACTCGCTGATTTCTTCTTACTTAACGCCATCACCATCTTCTCAACCTTAGCCACCTTCTGGTCACTCTCAAGAATTGATCTTTGAGCATCCGCAGTTGCAACTTTGTTTCACGAAGCTCTTCTTCCATGGCCAGATCACACCATTTCCAGATGTGGCAATCTCCATCGTTGGCGTTGGGACACGAGTAGTACCTCCTATAAGGATCTTTGGGAGTGTAGGAGATTTCAACTGAAGGCTCACAACCGCAGTAGCATGTCCTCGGGATGCCTTCATCCGCCTCAGGTTCCTGTGGGTACGGCTCTGGCTCAGGATCACATCTGTAGCTGCTCTCACCATACTCCGCGTACAGCTCAGCTTCTGCCTCATATATAGAAGTCATGTCATACTCTGATGAGGAAGGTTGAGTGTAGCTGTAGTCAAGCCCCATAGTCAGCTCACCTGCAAAAAACCGAAAACCAACACAAATTCAACAATCCGAAATGCATCGATTAAAACCGAAAACCAACACAAACAAAAACCGAAAACCAACACAAATTGAATCCGAAAACGAATTTTAAATTTTAAAAACCCTAACTACATCGATTGAAACACTAACTACAAACCAAAACATCCATATTTGAAAACGATTTGAAAAGAAATTGAAAACCCCTAATTTTTTGAAACCCTAAATCGAGAAATCCCAATCTCGATTCAAAGGAGTAATCGAGTCTTCTGCCTCAAGAGAACAGAAGAGAAACCTAAACTATCGGTAAATTAACCAGAGGAGTGTAGGAGATTACCTTTGGAACGGCAAGCAACGACACGATCGAATTCACGAGAAATCGCCTTTCTTCCGCTTCGTCCGTTTTTTTTTTCTATCCCTTCTATCTCGACTGTTTTTTTTTTTACATAAGCGGAGGAAATAGATCCGACATCCAACGAGGAAGCGCCACGTACGCTAAGGAGCTGGACCTTCGACTCCTTAGTTACGGATCAGTCCGTCAAATTTTCGGCCCAACAATTAGTTTTTTAATCACATAAAGTGACGGACCTGGGCTATGGACCTCTCATGGACTTGCCGTTGCAAGTGGTCTAAATAGTTTTAAATATTACGCAACAGTATATCTTTTTGGCAACTTGTGAATTATCAATCAATTTTTTTCTTTTTTGGTGTTTTCTAACTTTAAAATGTGCATCATAGAAAATGTTAATATCCCAATAAAACACACAACCATTAATCCATTTGATAATAAGTAGAAAAAATAAATATTATTACTATTTCCTTTTGGTGAGAATCTTATTATACTTCACGCACCTCTATCATATGAGGAAGTGGCAGAAGAACAGAGCAATGTAGGGCCCCGACAAAGATGTGATATAAGACCATGTTTAGGGTGGATTTTTAACATAATTTATTTTATTTTTTTAATTTTTTTTTTAAGAAACGGCTCTTAAATTTCTTAATTAAAAGACGGTTTTTAGGTTTTTTAATTAAAATTAAAAAATGTCTTCTTAGAAAAATTAAAAATACATGGTAAGAGACCTCTAATAAATATGCCTTAAGGCCATCTCCATCATTGAACCCCTCTTGGGGTTCATATTTTTTTTTTATTATTTTTTTTTCTGTTTGATTTTTTTTAAAAAAAGAAAAAAAATCGAACCAATGGTTGGTCGACACGTGTCGTGAACAGTGTTAACCTCGTTGACAGAGGTTCACTGGGAAGAGTTCGGATAAGCTCGGGTTCAACACTATTCATTATTTTAATTTTTTTTTTTTTTGAAATCTGTGTAAACCCTATGGGGGTTCACTAATGGAAAAGCCCTAAGTAGATTATTACTATTATGTGTTACCTGTTAACAGTCGGGTTATGCAAGTTGCAGCGCCGTAATATACTAATTAATTTTTAGTTATACTCTTAATCAGCTAATCTCTTATTGCTACGTTTACAAAACTAAACAAAAACAAAAATCTAACCTAACCAACATCAGTCGCTTGTTTAATGTTTATTTCAACTTGGCAGCTCTTATCTTATCCCGATCCCACATGGTTTACTATAATTATCTTGTCTTTTTGTTACAATTTGTATTATATCTAGTTTGAATCAGATTCATTTACTTATTTAATGCTGAGAATATATAATGTCCATAACTTTCGAGACTAAACCTAATTTTATGAAAGCATGGTGTTGGAGGATGATATTTGCAGCTATATAATTATGAATGGCATGATCTAGAACTTTTGCCCAAGGTAATTTAAGTTAATTAATATTATCTGTTGAAGTGTTTTCTTCATTTTGTATATGTTGGGTGAGGATGGTGATAACAAAACTGAATAAGTGGATTATGTAGAACAAGTAGAACAAATATAATGAATGCAAAAACAATGGATAGAATGAATATAACAAAATCTTTGATAACAATTAATGTAATATATGAGAATCAATTCGACTATTTTCCAAGGGAGAATTTCAAATTTTATCATTTTTGTTGTACCATTTTTTTTACCTTCATTAAATAGACATTTTCAAACATATCACTTTCTTAAGAGGCAATTTTAAAAAAAAAATTAATTAAAATTCTAAATTTTACATTCCTAAACTCTACCTTCACCCTACCCTACCCCTTAATTCTAAACCTTAAGTTTTAGATTAATTAATCCAACGATTATAAGTGTGTTTAAAGGTAAAAGTTATTAAAGTATTTTTGAAAAGTGGTATAATAAAAGTGGTATTTTTGACAATTTCTCATTCTTCAAGAGAGAATTTCAAGTTTACCACTTTTGTTGTACCACTTTTCATTTTTACCTTTATTAAAAAGACATTTTCATAAATATCATTTTTAAGAGGTATTTTTTTTTAAATTAATTAGAATCTTAAATTTACATTCTTAAACCTTACCACAACCTACTCTCACCCCTTAACTCTAAACTCTAAGTCTTAGACTAATTAATCCAAGAGTTATAAATGTGTTTTTCTCTCTTAAAAAATTAGGGTAAAAGTGATTAAGATAAAATTGATTAAGATAAAATTGAAAAGTGGTAAAAGTAAAGTGATATTTTTGACAATTTCCTATTTTCCAATACGTTTAGTGATCAAAACGCATTTTTATATGATTGTATTCAATAAAAATATCCCATATACTAGCATTTTCCAATAATTTCTGGTTTTTAAACAAATTAAGGTAAAGAACAGTCTATATACTGAATCACTGATATACACACACTAATTCGTGTGTGTTATTTATTCAAAATGCATGTGATCTTCTTTTTTAAAGACAGCCTCAAGTACGGCTGTGGAACAACATGCAACCCACCACAGAAAATCCAGTCTTCATTTAAGCACATAAACTTATTTTATTTATTAATCTTTAAACTTTATTTATTACATGATTCAATTTATTTTGGAATGAAATTTTTTTATACGTCTCCGTCCACCGAATATCCCAAATTATCAAACAAAATCATATACTTTTTTAAACTATTATTTTTATCAATTTTATATTCTTCGTAATTACATGGTTTCTTTACAAAAACAAATTTTAAATTTTAAATTTACTTTCACCAAAACTCTTAAACTCAAGAAGTCAATGTTGTTGGTATGTAAAATATGTAAGCGCGTTTTGAGAGTATATATGCACAGTTGTCATAGTGTTTTAGTTAAAAGGAAAAAGAAGCAAAATATGATTGAAAGGTGGAATATATATGAAAAGACATGTAATAAATGGACAAGGAGCACTGCTATGGATTTTTCCATTGCAAGTTGAAGTCATCATGCTTCACCTGTTCTAATTGCATGCTTACATATATAAGTTTTACTCAATAAAAAATAAATTAAATTAAAACTCAAATCAGATTGAAAGCCTTTTAAACCAATTAAAATCAGACCAACATATCAAAAGTTGTTATCATTTTTGTTCTAAACCTCATGTGAAGACTCATTAATCTAATTCTACATTTGTATCACATGCTAAGTGATGTTTTACCTTATTTTTTGGTTTTAAGTGATGTTTTACATTTCTTTAATGAAAAAGTATGAATTAACTTTTCTTAGATTAATCTTACGACAAATAATTATTTTTATGCTTTAATAAATATTTCATATGAATTCTAAAGTAGGAGTAAAACCGATATCATGCAACTCTTTTTAGTTTGTATGGATTATGTAAAAAGAGTATTTCTACGAATGTGAAGACAAAACACGTAAAAAACAAATATTCTTGTGGTGATCAACAAATCTATGAATTGAAAAAACAGGAAATCCAACAGAAGTAAAGTGTGTTGATGAAAACCATAAAAGTTAAAAACGTTACATAAACCACTGATTTGATTACTGACCAATTAAGAACTTATTCTCTATGATTAACAGTTACAACTTAGAAAGTAATACAAATACAAAACTAAAAATAAAAATAAAATCTTCTTATTAACATATATAAATATATTTTCTCAAGAAACATATATATACAAAAATGGAAGATTTCGTAGGGATTAGTCTAGACTTACCGCCTAAGATCTCCCACGGTTAACAAAAAAAAGAAAAAATGGAATAGTTAGGCTTTTATATGTATTTGGACACCTTTTTGCTTTCTATATTGCTGAATATATGTGTATTTTAAATAAAATAATAATAATGGTCTTATGGGCTTTTTACACTATAGTGTGTCCACAGTAGCACAAATAAAATGTAATAAGCCTCCCTCTCTCTCTCATAAAAAGGGACCAAAGTAACAATCTTTTTCTCTCAAATTCCCAACTTGGCCTCTGTTTTCTTTCTTGTTTGCTCTCTTTTATGTTCACTTCTTCTCTGAAAAACCCATTTGACACTTCCAAAGTTCTCTCTTACAAACAGCAAAAATGTATGCAGATTCTAGGTTAATGCTCCCTTACATGCATAATTTTCAACAAATTGAAGACCTCTTCAAATCATACAAGCTCTCCGATGATCAAATGGTTTGGATTTTCATTTTCCATTTCACTGCATTTGAACTCAGATCTTCTTGTTCTTTTCACTGTGATGAATTTTCTCTTTTTTTTTGTTTGGTTGGTTTTTAAACTGGTTTTCTAGGTTTTTGGGTTTTCCCCAGAAGATTCTGATAAAGTTTTTGTCTTTTTGATGTAATGAAACATCTTACTTCCTCTTTTGTTTTGGTTTATGGGAGTTAAAATTGGAGTGTTTAGGAGTTGAACAAAGCAAATTTGTCTACTAGTGAAGCTGATTTTCAAGAGGAAACGTTTGTGGTGTGAACACTTAAGTGGTCACTTGATAAGATATTTGAGTAGAATTTTTTTTTCTTTTTTTTTTGAGAGAAGAAAAATGGAATCTTTTTGATGAAACGGAATCTTCTTCTGCAGCAAAAAAGCCAACTTTTTATTTTTCCGTCAGAAAAAAAAAAGTTTTCTCGGGAAACTAAAGAAACTTTTGTTTTTCTTTCATGCTTTTGAGATTTGATAATGGGAAGTGTGCCCTTTTCACATGAGATTCCGTGTCCTTCAAGACTCGAAATGGGTTTGTGTTGTTTCATTGGCTCTTTCTCCACTATTGAAAAAAAGGGATCCACTTCACATAAAGATCCGTGCTTTACTGTCTTAATGTCTCAAACTATGTTCTGTTCTGTTTTGTGTTATGTTGTGGTCTTTGATTCTGATGCTACTTTTGATATTTACAGAACAACGCTTTTGCTGAGTCAACAAACATATCTGAGTATGATCTTGGAGAAGAAGGAGATCTATTCAAAGCTCCTGATCCAATTCTTGAAGAGCCCATCTTAGCCGTTGATCCACTCTCAGCTGCTTTGACAATGATCTCTTGCGGTGAAGACTCTACACAAGGGCTTTGTGAGCTTCCTGATCTAGGATCATTGCAGAGTGGCCAAGAGCTTCTTGACAAAGCCTTTTATGAATGTGAGCAGGATCTTATGATGAAATCCGCTATGGAGTCTTCGTTTTCTGATGTTTTAGACGTCAAGAACATCTCTCTGGTGACCATTGAGAACCAGGATTTGCAGAAGAGCGTTAGCTCAGGGAATTTAAGCTCTATGGACTGGTCACAGGCACAGCAAGAAGCTGTTGTGGTTCAGAACTTCCCTGACTTTGCTCAGTTGGATTTTGATTCTGTTTATGGGATGAGAAGAGCCTTTAGTGAAGGCGACATACAGGTCTGAACACTTAGAACAATTCTGTGAACTTTTGCTTGTTGAGTAACTCATCAACAATATGAGACAGTGTTTGTATCCTTTTGTTTTTGATGAACAGAAACTTGGGACTGGCCATTTTCAATCTCCATTGGATAGGATTATCGTGAGCTGTACTTCAGATGATCGTCGTGAGAAGCTTTCTCGATACAGGAACAAGAAGAGCAGGCGAAACTTCGGGCGCAAAATCAAGGTATACAAATAAAACACACAAAAAAAGATCTTGCAAAATCCGGTTTTAAGCACAACCGAATGAAACATTTGTCTTCGTCCTTAAAGAGTTATTATACATAGGTCGAATTGTCCCCAAATTGTCATTAAAAATATTAAGATTTAACTTAAAATGTTTATGGCTCCTTAAAATTTCAGTTCCAGCAATGCTCCAAAAGACTTGAAATGAATCATTTTGGCTTGAAATTGACTCTCTTTGGGTTGTATTGTTTGGTTTCAGTATGCTTGTAGGAAAGCTCTTGCAGATAACCAACCAAGGATCCGAGGAAGATTTGCCAAAACAGAGGAGAGGAAGTAGAATGGTGTCAAAGGAATGTAATGGAACTGAGCAAAAGCAAGAAAGTTGAAGAATGAAGAGACAAGGCTCATCTCATTAGAAACTAGTTTTGTTTTATATATAATATATGTATGATGTTATGAGCATCCAATTAGTTTTTGTATATAATGGGTTTCTCTAAAATAAGGAAAGAAAATTGTAGCTACAGAAGTCTTGTAATGGTGGTGTGAGATGTGTAGATATATTATATACCTATAATTATAAATATTTTTGAGTATTTATTTGATCCAAAAGTCATGTCATTGCAAATTCAAATTCCATTTGTGTATTGTCAGAGAAATTGATAACAGTTTAGATCAACCACAAAATTGGTTCAATGCAAGAAATATTATTTTCTAAAAGGATTATGAATATAATTTCAGATTTTATATGCGTAAAATACCATTTGTGTCTAATTTAATCTAACGTGGAAGATCAATTATATCATGCTCAGGTCAATAATTTTATGTAAAAAATTTATGATTTCTCTTAATTTATTCATGTATTAACCAGTCATTGGTGTGTTTTCTTGTTTTTATCACCTAACTCTATAATTCGAATCATTGATTGAATGATGGTATAGTTATGTTGAAGATACATTGGCACCGATAAGAGTGTAAGTGATATCAAATGCTCTTTACACAATCGTATCTCGTATGTAAGTGAGATCAAACGAGAGGGTAGCCTCTGTCCTGTCAAAGGTATGTCTTTCCATCATGGGTCTTCTTGTTTTTTACTTTTTACTATTACACAACTAATGGATAAATTGATTTTCTTGGTTATGCATATTACTTAAAAGAGCGTTGTAGCAAGATGCAGAGACATTACGGGTTCACAGTGACATGTGCTTGGTTTCAGGCTGAAGATCAGAATTGCTATGTGAATTGAAACTGATATTTTCTTTTCTTACAATCTTGAATGACACTACTTGTTCCAGATTATGCAAATCTCTCAACTGCATGAAAATTCATGAATTAAAGTCACTTTGCTGGAGCTGCTCTTTACACATAATAAGAAGCCAAGAACCTGTTACTCCCCACGCTTTAATAGGAATCTCATGGAGCCTAAAGCTTATTTTGTTTAGCAAATAGAGAAAGACCATAGAGATTTGTAGCTAAGCCATTTCCTATTTCCCAATTCCCTACAGGCTACAGCTAACCCTTCAAACCTTTTCCCGTTAAGGTTTCAGTTTCTCAAAAATATCAAATAGAAAAAGAAAAAAGAAAATAGACTTCAACGGATTATTTTTCTCTAATGTTTTATTATTTCTCTCTGCACGAAATGAGAAATGGATGGCACAAAAATAAAAATAAGCAATGTATTTTTGATAAGGCATTGAAAGTAAAAGATGAAATGCAAAACAAAACAGAAATGAGATGCAAATAGATGAAATGTCTTAATGTGTACTTTGACTAGCATCATGTATCTGACTTATTACTGACTCATCAGTTTCATTAACTAATGATTCCTTTACCTCTGGAGATACTTCACCTCCATCTCCGTTACCATTACCATTACCATCATCAGCTTCAACTTCTTTCTCTTCTGCTTCTTCCATGTTCTTGTCTTCACACATTACCTTCCCCTCATCAACCTCCATAGCCTCGAGAGCTTTTGATGAAGCTGTGGTCAAGGTAACAGGATCGCCTTCTGTAGTAACAGGATCGCTTTCTGTGGTAACAGGATCGCCTTCTGTAACAGCATCATGCTCAGGAGCCATGTCAATTGTTTGGTCTACAGCAGCTCCATCATTTGGCTTTCCATCTTCCTCATAACCTTCAATTTGATCAGAGGCCACAGGAATTAGAGCATCCGGTGACACTTCTGGGATGGGAGATGAAGATCTTTCAACTTGTGTTCCTGTCTCCAATCCCATATCAACAGGGAAGGATACTTTCTGATGTTCCTTTTGGGAGGTGTCTGAATCTGACACATCGACTTTAACCAAGCTTGAAGGAGAGGCTTGAGGAGGCCTGTGAATTTCAACATTTAAAAGACCCTTCATTTCAAATCTTTGCTCCTTGTAGAGTTCCATCGCTATCTGAAAGTTGAAAGAAACACATTATAGATTTGACATAACTCTCGGTAGAATTCCAGGAAGTTAATATAAGAATCATTAGTGCATTTACCTGAAACAATGAACTGTTTTGAGAAGGAAACAATGAAAGAGTCGCCAAGGAAGTACTGTTGCCTTTTGGCACTCTCTTCCCACCTTCCTGTCATCAAAAGAATATATAGAGAGATATGAGAAAAAGGTTCAAGCCAATACAATTATAGAATGAATGATGGTTTGAGGATAGAGAGTTCTACCTTGAGATTTACAAACACAGCAGCTCCATCATCAATTGGTTGATGTTCTTCATCCATCAATAAGCTAATGCATTTAAGCAGCTCAGTATCAGCAAGTTCTACTGACATATCAAGCTTTGAGAGATAATGCCGGCAAAAACGTTCACTTTTCTTGTCAGTAGTTTCCGTAACATGATCTTCAGCTGCAACTTCCACCTTTATTTTAGGAGACCTTGCATCAAGTTCTTTAGCTGGAGATGTTAGATTAGACCCAGCTTCAACGCTTTTTGCCCTGTTATTTTCAGAGTGACTTGTTTGGCCACCAGGAGACTCACCATCAGCAACCTGAGCCGAGTTATCATCTTTAGCAGATCTTGATGAGACTTCCATGCTCGCATCTCCATTTCGATTTTTCCATTCATCTGCACCAGACTCCCAACCACGGCTCTGCATCCGCCTGTTATGGTCCCACTCGGATCCTCCATACATGTTTGATTCATCCCTGAAAGCACTATTACTCATATCTCCAAAATAGCCATGCATGTGAGAAGAAGCAGCTGAGTTATCCATCATATTCTGCCACCCAAGAGGACGCATGTGACCAGAAAACCTCTCAGCGTCAGGTATATGGTAAGGGATTCCAGAATGGTTCATTTCCATTGAAGGCCTCACCCCAAAGATAGATGGAGATGGGTATTGCGGCATCATAGTCTGGAAACCATGAGGTTGAACATGCTGGAATGGTATAAACCCATTCGGAAGAGAAGCTGGCCAGCTTGGGACACCTCTCCACGCATTACCCTGTGTTTGCCCTCTTCCCATTATCCCATCGTTGCCTCTCCTATAACGCCCACCGGTATTAACCCTGTTGTCATCTTCTCGAAGGCCCACTCTAGGACTACTGATGCCACTCCTAGATTCAGGTCGTGGAGGAAAAGAAGAATTGTTCTGGTTGGCTTTATTGTTAAAGGATATATCTCCCTGTGATGTGTCGTCTACCCGAAGCCTTTCATCCTCAGGTGCTGAAAAATCTCTCGCATTGTTCCTAAGGCCTGTTTCTTCAGCCTCATGGCTCCATCTTGCACTACTCTGATTATTGAATCTCCGGTCAAGACTTGTCGAAGAAGGAGATCTTTCAACCATGGGCCTAGGAGAAGCTTTTGTGGAACCATGAAACTCGCCCAAAATACCATCTTCCATCTTTACTGTTCTCTCAGACACTTTCTGTCTTGCACCTCTCTCCGATCCTCCAGACAGCTCAGCCGCCTCCCTGGAAGAGACATATTTTGTTATCTGATCTGAGACATTACTGTTTCACCATAACAAAACCATGATCAATATCAAATTTTTAGCTTCTTGAAAAAACAGGATGTGAAATTCAAGCAAGAACGCAAATCAACATTAGAGTCAAAAACATCAACTTCCAAAGACAGAACACCAAACGTTTCCAAGTACACAAAAATAAAAATGGTTAGGAGGAAAAACATACCCATTCTCTTCTTGTATCACCGCACTGGAAGGTTGACGTTCTGATTTTATCACATCACCATCAGGCCCTGCTCGGCTACTTCTAGTGTCCATGACGACCTCCTGATAATCTGGAGACTTCCTCCCTTCTCTTCTATCTCTATACCGACCACTTTGATCATCTAGACGCGACACATCACGATCATTATCCCTTTCCCGGTCACTTTTACTTCGTTTCCCTTCATGATAATAGTCACGGCTACGGTCTTTTTCTCTCTCATGAGTCCTATCCCTATCATGATCCCTGTCACGATCCCTACTCCTATCACGGTCCCAATCCCTCCCATAGTAACGATCATGCTCATAATCACGACGATCTCGATCACGTTCCCTATCCCTATCACGTTCCCTGTCTCGCTCATAGTCACGATCACGATCCCGACCTCGTTCACGGTCTCGTTCACGATCGTGATATCCATCAAGTTCACTGTCAGGCTCATGACCATGGTCAGTATCCTGTAACTTGGACTTCCTTTTACTTTCATCTGGGAGGAGCTTTCCATCAGACCTATGATGTTCTTTAGTAGATCGGTCTTCTCTCTGCTTTTCACCTGTCTGTTTGACATCTTCTTCCTTGTCTTCCAGATATTTATCTCGGGATTTATCTCCTCTATGCTTGCCATCTTTAATGTAGTCATCATCACTGTTGTCTTGATTCTTGTCTCCAACACCATGATCATCCCTCTTACGCCTTGATCGCTTCTCAGTATGGTTTTCAGTGCCTAGACTCCTTTGCTGATCCTCAGGTTTAGAATCTGAAACCAAAATAAACAGAAAGATCAGTAAAAACCCAATGCAAGAAAACCTGTGGCTTCAAAACTCTCCAACTATATTAGGCATCTAAGTAAATTGCGTTTCCAGACTTTTCACTATAATTTTAAACCAAATATCATAACAATCAAAGCAGTAACTCCCTATATCTTGGAAAAGGAAAGCAACACCAATAAAATCCTACAAATGCTAATCACAACATTGCTCCAAAAGACCACACTTAGGTATGTAAAGATTCCCATTACTAGAAAAGGCATCATGTAAGTTTATTATCCAAAATTCATACACAAAGACAAAAAAAGATTGATCATGACAAGACTGCAAACAAAACTATGTCTCAAAAGCAACATCAAAGACAAGCACTCAAGTCAAATAAAACCAAAAACGTTCCCACATACCCAAACACAACATAAAACAGATGGATCTCGACAGACTGCAACCAAAACTGTGTTTCAGAACAACTTCAAAGACAAGCACTCAAGTCAACTAAAACAAGAACAAAAAAAAGGCTTTACCAGTTTTATCAGAGAGACCTTTGGATCTATGGTGATCATCACCACCATCATAAAGCTTCTCACTTTTACTTTCTTTATACTTCTTATTATCCTTATCAACCTCCTTACTTTCCCTTCTACTAGACTCCCTATGCTTACCACTACCACTCTTCCTCACCTCCTCACCATCTCCTTCCTCTCTCCTCCTACTACTACTCTTCTCACCAGACACTTTACTCTTCTTCGAACTCTCCCCTTTCTCATCCTCACCACTCTTCCCTCTCCTCCTCTTCGAAGAAGATGACGTGTACTCCTCATAGTACTCTCCATTATCGTAATACTCCTTTCGCTTCTCCCCAGAAACCCTAATCGCACTACTACTACTCTTCTTCTCCTCTTTCTCCGAATCGGAATGGTCTCTCGCATCCTTGTGCTTGCTCGATTTGTGCCTCGTGCTCCTCGGCATCTCTCCCTCTCCCCAATCGCAAAAACCCCCAAAACTTCGGTTTTCGAAATCGGAAACCCTAATTGAGGTTTGATGTCGGGGGAAACGGTGTAAGACTTTGAGGGATTGGAAAACGGCGGTGGGTGGATAGAGATCTCCGGCGAGATTTGATGGCGGCAGCGGCGGTGAGATAAAGAGAGACCCCTTTTTAAGTGCGTGCCCTCTCGATGCAGAAAAAAACTGTGTTGCGTTCGATTAACTGTTTTGTTCTTTCGGACAAGGGGAGGAGTAAGGGATTAAAAATCGGTAATGACGGTATTACCCTTTAAACGTCCTTGTTATTACGGTTTTTTTGCCCCTGAGGTAATCTGATCGGGTACGCTGGGGGGAAATTTATTATTGGGCTTGAAACATAATTTTTAAGGCTTTTTGAAATTGGTTGTCGAATTCATTAATGGGCTTGGTAAATAAATAAAACTTGAATTTTTCTAACTCAACATTAGTCATCACTAGTTTTTGTCAAGCCCTTGCATCTAAAGACATGCTCTGGTTTCGCGGAGCATCTCCAACTCATCTTTATTTATATTTGTCTTTATAATAGTATTTAGAAACAAAAATATTTTTTCTCACCTTTATTTTTCCTTTGAAATAGAAATTATTTTTTTTTCTTTATAAATAGATAAAAAATAACAATTTCCAATTTTTACTCCATATTTAAAAATTATTAATGTAGAGATATACATTAAACTAAAAACATTTATATTTTATAGTTTCTCTATTATGGAAGCAAAAATAAAAAATTACATTAAAGATGGTCTCAACCAATGTTTTTCCAGTGTTTATATTAATATTTTACACTAATTATTTATATGATTAAATTTTAATATTTGAAAAAAAAAATTGCACTAAAAGGGACAGTGGAGAATTGGTTTCTCTGTTTATTCCGAGTATCTACAAGATAAGCATCTCTCACATTTTGCTTCTTCTCTTTCGTCAACTGTTGTATTTCATTATTAAAAAAAAAACAGAAATATTGATCAAAAAAAAAAAAAAAAAAAAAAAAAAACAGAAATATTCTCCTAAGAGATCACAGATAAAGGTGCTGATAAGCGATATGACATTTCGTATTCTAAAGCTGATTTGATAAGTTAATCCACTATTCGATTAGTTGCTCTTCCACTGTAATCTCCAAAGTTGCATCTGCTTCAAAAAACACACACACTGAAGAAGCTGAGGTTCCTCACACACTTAACTGCCCATTTTAATACCACACATTTCAGTTTGAAGAACTGCTCAGTCACCAAACCGTAATACTAATATGTAATCTTTGTTTGTAAATGATCTGTTTTGAGAATTTTTAATTTCAGTCTAATTTCTGTTTCTTGTTTCCTTAAACTTTTGTTGCAAGTAAAGTACAAATCTATGAGGCTTGGAATATTATGATAGAAATTATTTTGATAACTTTTGTTATTCCTTTTTTATAAGCATATATCATAATTCAAAAAGAAGAATCTCCTTTTTTTCTCCAGCGAGAGGAAAGAAACATGTCTTGCATTCCACCTAACATGGTTCAGAAGATCAGAAAGGTCTAATACGGTAATACATGAATTCGTTTTACTCTACATTCTTGATTCTTAACTACAAAATTTAACCTAAAACATATTTTTTAAATACTAAAAAATAAACATGTTTCAGCCAAATTGTAGAGATCGTAAAATAAAATCTTTAACAAGCCAGCATAAAAAAAGGAAAGAAACAAATTAAAAATTTCTTCAACCTAAAATGAAAATTCTAAACAAAATGGGATTTTCTGGTCAGCAAACGAAATATTTTATTTCCTTTGTTTCAAATATTCTGTCTATTTGTAATAGTTAGATTTTTCCAATTATTTTTTCAATATTAGAATTTTAGTCAAATTTCTAACTTTATTTTTGTGGTATATTTATTTAATATGATATGCTTTCTGTATTTGTTGGTAAATGGATTGTTTCAAAATAATATCTTCCAATATTATAGCTCCTACTTTCGTTTAGAATAAATTTTATTTTTTGTAGCTGCGAATAAGTGCAATTTGATGTTTTCACAAACTAAACTTGTACTATCATCATATACCACTGATTATTTTGTATGTTTTCCATTAAACTATATCTAATACCACGTACTGTAAAACTTGTAATAGGGATGCATCGAGAACAAACAAAAATTAACATTTTACGTATAAAAATGAAATTAATTTTGGTTCAGTTTTAAAAATACTCAAACAATAGAATTTTTAGAATAGAATTTCGTATTTTAATTTATTAATATTCTATCATAATTTAGACCAAAAAATCTATACAGTTTTCTGTTATAAATTGTGGAGTTGGTTAGTTTAACATATTTTACCAAATTAAAACATATTAATACTTTTTACAATCAAAATATATTTATTAAGCATTTTTGTTGTAATATTTAAGCGTTATAGGAACATATACTAACTAGAAATGATAAGACATCAAGTCTAAATTTATTTTCAGATGTTTTTATATGTTAAAACAGATGTAGTAAGGCAAGTCAATCGATTCACTATAGTCTCTTTTACGAGTTTACGTAGTATGTGAAAGTGAAACTATAAATTAAATTCATAGAAAAATAAGCTTAAAAAACAAACTTTCTTTGGTCGATGTAAATTACGCATATGATTAGCGGATCATTCAGTATCCACAGCAAAGTCATTGATTGGTGATCGGACATCCAAAATTAGATTTGCGATTTTGTTATCAATAATCGATTTAACTTTAACTACCTAAACGATAGCATCACTTTTGGTGATACAATTTTAATTAATATGTTCTTTCAAATTTATTGCATGATAGCTTTCAATTTGGTTTGTTTCTGGTACATGACTGTTTTCTTTGACATAGCACTAGAATTCTTTTATGCGCTACGCGTGGATTGTGGTTTTCAATTTGTTATGTTCGTCAGTTTATTATTTGTATGTGAATTTTCATCTTTAACATTATATTTAATTTAAATGTGGAATATTCATTAATATTTAACTGTTGCAACTGGATTTTACTGTATCCTACTTTATTTATTGGTATAAATAAAAACTTAAGTTTTGATTTTTTTTCTCTCATTATAGTACATAATTGATGTCATTATAAAATATGTTGGTGTTATATCAAACCAGAAAAGAGTTGACACGATTAACAAAAAATATGAGAAAGGTAGGATGGGATTATTTTTCTTTTATGTTGTCAAAATTTCCTTATCCTTTTTCTGGTGTGATGTAATTGTTTTTTTTGTCTATTTTTTTTGTTTGTTCTAAATGTGTTTTTGAAAGATGGAATAACATAAATTACAAAATAATATTGTATGCAAGAAATCTTTTGCAGTCAATTAGAAATAAAAAAAAAAACAGTTATCAACTTTTGTAACATATTTCACATGTTCATACAAATCTTTGTAAAAGACTGCTACAAATAAACAAAATTATTTACATAACTATAAAATAAAGTTGACGTACCACTCTATATTGTATGATTAATCTATATTAAAAGGAAAATCTGAACTTTTACTAGATTAACTTATGGACTATGGCGTCTCACTCATTGATAATTAAGCATAATGTATATACCTATTTGAAAAATAAGTATACTTATATAACAAACAAAAAAAAAACAATAACTAAGAGACATAGAAGTATAGAACTTTGACAAGAAAAAAGTAATACATAAGGTTCCAAGAAATGCACTTTATATAGTTATAAAAGTATAAGACCGGGCCCTATAGATAAGAGCATGATTATCCCACAACTCCACTTAGAGTCTCTTAATGATTATTTTAGTAATTAAATGTAATTAAGAACCTTAGATAAGAAATACCTTGATTTTGTGTTTTAATGGGGATGTCTCTTATTTAAAGGTTCTTAAATAACAGAGAGATTGAAGTTGTTGTTGGAAGTGCCACAGAGATTTGCCTCACTCTCTTCTTACAAGACGAAGAAGAGGAAGAAGGAAGAGTGAGTTTTGCAGTTACTAAATACTTCATTGCCATCTCCGCCATAGCCATGGTTTCTCTGCCACTCTTCTTCTTCACAAATCAATGTGACCTGTAAGTGGGGTATCAATTTGGCAAGAGACGAGGAAGAATCGCCATTTTTGTGTTTTAATTTGGAACTGTGCAGCAAGTGGGGTATTAAGTGGAGTATCAATTTGATTCTAGAACTGTGCAGCAAGCTCTGCAATAGACAAATCGCCATTTTTGTGTGTTTAACTTTCTCTCTCAATTTCAGACGAAAGACAAAAAAAAAAAAAAGAAGAAGACAAAGATGCTACTCCTCACCTCTCCTCTCTCCTCTCTCTTCTCAATTATCTACACGTGTACATAAGAACCCTCTCTTGCTTCCCCTAAATAAGAAACGTTTCCTATATTAATATGTATTTTTTATTTTGTTTTAAATCAAAATTATCTTAAGAGACATAGCAAGAGCTTGCAATAAAGATGCTCTAAGCTTTTTGACCCTTAGAATCCGTGAAAGGAGAGAAAGACTCTTCCAATGTGTGGCCCGTTGATTGACGCAAAAAAAAAAAAACTCCTCAACTATCCAAATGGCCACATTTGACTCTTCTCTCTCATCTCTCACCCATCTTCACTCCCAAAAAAAAAGTAGGGCTACAGGCCAATAGGATCATTTTTTTATTTTCCAAATGGCACGTAAATCATGGTCTCCACTATCCCCGACACACTGACATGACCAAGGTTCGATGCCCTCCTCTTTTACTAAACGTGGGAAAAGGTTATTTCTCTCGTTTCACTATATATCATTGAGAAAGGATTTGAAATGAAATGCAACGTGAAAACACGACTGGGGCAAGACAAGTTAAAGAAATCTTGGTTCTAAATACTCCAATGTCTGAAAATGTTAGAAATGATATCTTAATAAACTACTATTGTTTTACACTACTTGAGTAAAAAGGTTGAAAATGTTTTTTTTTTGGTAATATGGTTGAAAACGTTCTATACGTTTACCTCTTAAGTTTGTAAGATTATCCAATGTATATTACTATTAAAAAAATAAATAAATAAACTCTTATGTATTTTTTATAAAAAATATAGCAATCTCTATATATATAATAAAGATATAGGAATGTTATTTATTTACATATAAAATAAAAAATAGTAATTTCTGTTTTATTTTAAATAAAGATAAATTATAAGAATTTTGTTTCTAAATGCTATTACAAAAGCATATATATAGATAAGTTGGAAATGCTCTAAAGTAAAGTGTTGAAATCCACTAAGTGATAGTCAAGCTCAAACTTTACTTTAACAAAATCTTTGGACTACTAACAAGCATTTGTAAATTTGGTTCGAGAATCTTCTTTCTTTCTTCTGACAAATATGTACATATATTTTCATAGCGAATAATGATTCTAATAATTGTTTAGCAAAAATTGATTCTAATAATTTTATTACTAATATCTACTGGTAGTGTAGAATCGTCTAAAATCATTAGCTTAACCTAACAACTAATTAAATAAGGATTCAGTATATAGATTACGCCGCACACATGTGAAGCGGCACATGGACGCACAAAATGATTCGTTGGCCTCAATCTGCTCCGAGAAGTCGCGTCCCTATTCTCTTTTGTTTTCTTTGTATATATATAAATATAGCTATGCAAATGCTAATTTGCTTATGTTGTCTACTTGTCCTTAAGTTTACAACAATGCTCGATTTGTTCTTCTTATTTAATCATTCTAGTAAGCAAAGAAAATACCACTTTGCTTTTGTTGTTTTTATAACTTAATATTGTAAACGAAGAAAAGAGTTTACTTTAACAAAAAAAGAAGAAGAAGAGCATCGTTCAAGTTCCCTCGATCTATATATAATTCTAAGATATCATCTATAAATGTAATTATAACCCTGTTAAAGTTCGTCAAGTATACCAAATAAAAAGATTTGATCTCTAACGCAGCGGGTACAGAACAATACATTTAATTACTTACTAACGGGATTGGAAGAATCTCCAAATCTGTTATTCGTTCCTACACTCCAAATCTGCAACGAACTAGATTGGAAGAATCGGAGTGGGACACTCGATGATAACATTTCTTACTTTTTTTTTCCACAAAGTCTCCATCTATTATGTTATATGTGGTCGGCCATACGCGTTACAGATGGAACCAGTACACCCGGCTGGTTACAACATACATGAGAATAAAGATACCCTCATACTCGAGTCCCTTTCGCATTGAGATCCACATTGATATTTAGGATTCGAATGGCGACGAACTGCACCACACCACCGTGAATAGTAAAAAGAATCACTACATATATGCATTTATACGTTTGTGTTACTATTAGAACTGCACCACACTTATTTTGCAGTTGCCTCGCATGTTACCATTCAGAGTCTAAAATTTTAGTAGTTAGCATTTCAGTATTAAATGAGACCTGGAACCATAATAATACTAATGTTTATGTATCATTCGTGTTTGGTACACTGAACCACAATAACATGATGTGATATGATTGGTAAGTTTTGTTTGTGTTCCATTGTCCAATAGTTCTTAGCAAAGTTACTGCTTAAAATTTTCAGCGGCAAGGTTTTTTTTTTTTTTTTTTGTTTAACTTGGAGGGATTTAAATCCTTAGGGGACTAACCTCTCGGCGCGAGGTAGCCCATTTGGTATTATGGGAAATTAAATACTCCAATTGCCTGGCCAACGAGTCGAACCTACGGGGAGCGTATTGGGTGATACCCTCAACTACCTCTAAGCCAACCTGCTGCACGCATCTTGCTTTTCATTTTTATATACTGTTATAATCATGTGAAATTATACTTTATTTTTTTTAAGTCAACTACAACACTGTTAAGGTATGGCCGATTATGTTGGGATCGTGATAGGCCCATGTCCAACTCTATCTTATCTGATTAGTACGATATTGTCCACTTTGGACCTATCACGATCCCAACAATTGGTATCAGAGCGGTTTGACGAAGATCTGCAAGAAGACCAAAATACCCTTCGAGTAGAAATGGGACCCTTCAAGTAGGAAAGGGAGGTTCGACAGAAACTAGTCAAAAAGATCCTGGAAGTGTGGGAGCAACATTCTCAAAGTAACCTTGCGATAAAGGAGTTTCGCTGAAGGTATAACACACGAGATGAGTGTGGTCCTTAATTTGAGGGGGAGAATGTGAGATATCAAACAAAGTCCCACATTGGAAGTTTAGACAAGAAGTGTCTAATATATAAAGAGTAGTCCAACTCTAATTAGTACGAGGCATTTTGGGAAGGAAACCAAAAGTAAATCCATGCGGGCCAGCCTCTTAGGCCCAAAGTGGACAATATCGTACTAATAAGATAAGATAGAGTTGGACATGGGCCTTCACGATCCCAACAATTGATTATACATTACATGTTAGTATAGTGTACATTTTAGTTTTTTTAGAATTTTCTAATGGATCCAAAACTTGTATTTCAAGCGACGACAAGTTTCTTTTTTGTAAATTTCAATTAATCTCAACCGACCTGCTCTATGCATAATGCTCCTTACCAAAAAAAAATCATAAACATATGAAAATTAATTGTTAATTAGTCTAATAAAATAAGGTTGAAGATGAACAAAATAAAATAAATATTGTGCGTCACGAGGCGCTGCATAACGTCAAAGTGACAGTTGATCAGTTTGAAGCTGTATTGGATTTAACAAAACATCAAACCGGTCAGTGCTCTCCACGCTCACTAATAGCCAAACCGTTTTAGTGCTTCTAAAAACTCATGCATTAAACTATTCCACTACTTATTTTTAATTATTTTAACTGACAAAAACAAATAAATTATTTACGTTAATCCGGTCAAACGCATAGTTTTCTGTGGCTGCCATTTTTTTTGTATTTATTATTTACGTTAAATTGATCTGTAAAGCTTGCTGAATGTATTGATTGTAATTATTTTTACAGGTCAATGGTCTGTTTATCGTTATCTGGAAACAGAGATAACAGAGTCTTGCATCCTCTGTCGCTACTTGTTAATATTGCTCTACAATCAAATTATAGATTTGTTAGTTCCTAGCTTAATTTAATAGTAATTGTGAAGCGAGTAGTCATAGACCTACGATAATTGAAAATAGTCCATACCAAAATGGGATCAGATAGATGTAGCTTATATGGTTTATTTTCGGTCAATATGTCTTCTTAGTTCTTAGTTCTTACCTGGATCCATACTAATTTTGAGCAGAGAGATGTGTTTAATATGGACTATTATAAAGGTTTTACCACAAGTTTCCAATATATTCTAGTTTTTGAAGATTTCTAGTTCGTAAAAGTTTGGTGTAATTAAATGGTCATAAAGAATTTGCACATATGTGCCAGGTTCATATATGATAGATTATTAATCTTAGTCGACCACGGTTGAATAGTAAATGAAAAGCTGGTTTCAGTCGCGGTCCAGCAGTTTCATTTTTCATTTTATGCCCTAAACTCACTTAAGACTTTGTGCATTTATTATTCATGATTTTTTTTATAATGTGTTATATATAACTAAAATTAACATTCAAAATTATGATATTCTAAGTGATCATTTACCTTATTTATTTATGCTCTGGACCGGCCCTGATTGGTTTGTTATAAATTTTTTTTTTCAATTTTTTTAGAGTTTTTGATAAGAAAATGTGTAAAATAAATTATGCATTTATTCTAAGAGTCTCAATATTACTTGTCAGAAAACTTTGAAGTGTGTCTTTTAGGTTTACATAAAAAAATAACGTCTATGTTAAAGATCTATGTTTTATGATTTACAAGCATATTAAAATATATTAAATTTGATATATAATATATTTATTTTTGTAATTAACTATTTCCACAAATTTTAATTAATAAATTTTAATAAATAATATATTTCTTAAAATATACAGTTTATCATTAAATAATGTATTAAAATGTAAATAATGTATCATACTTAATCAATTTTTAAAAAACATGGATGTAAAATATAAACAATTTTCTTCTTTTTAAGACATAATATAATAGATTATTAAGCCTACCCGCTTGTCAATTATCATGATGCATATGTGTGGCCCGTGTGGCCTTCTGTTAGTGGAACTGGAATCTTTGAAATTTTAAAACAATAGATTAAAAGAACAACTCATCAGATTCCTACATGGTGGGTTGTTATTGGTAAAAAAAGGTTGATAATAAAATCAGAGAAAAACATAAATTATAATCAGTATATTGAATTTCATGATCGTGATTCCTGTTTTGTGAGCGTATTGTTACGTCATGTCTATAGTGGATCGATCAAATATTCTGAGTCCAATTGTAAAAAGCTGATGCTTTAATTTTTTTCATTTGTTTTATGATTTTCTTTTTATCATTCGTAAGTATTGGACATGAGATGCAGGACCAGAGCATGGTCCAGAGTCCAAACTTAGCCGATTCAAATTGTCCAACAGAAAGAGTTTGTCCCACCGAGTTTATGACCGAACTGGACAAACCTCATTCATCTTGCTTAGCAACTTGCAAGCAACAAACAACAGACCATCGACTCTACAAAATAGCCCCAACTTTCGTTTTAACTGGATTATTTGTATCGAAATCCAATTTTTATTCCGCAAAACATTGTTTATCCCAAATCTTCTAACAAAACTTAGCTCATGACTCTATTTTCATCTGGCCATATAATGTTAATTTTGTTTTTCAGTTGAAATTGAAGTCATGATAATTGTTTTTTCCTTGATCTATAAAAAAACATTATGCTATGCTATGACTGCTTTGTTACTAACCTATATTCCAAAACACTTCCAATTTTCTTTTTGTAGAAGTTGAATTCATAAGAAACAAATTTAGGTTTACCATTTTCTTAACAAGCGATTAATATAAAACTAAATTAGAAAAAGTGCAGTTATTGTATTCTTCTTGTACCTTTGAGAGCTTTTCTGGTTAAAATATTTTTTTTAAACGATTTATATTAGTTTTATTTACAACTTTAGCACAAAGTGAGAAAAAAAAAACAAGACTAATGGGAAATCTCAACCGCAGATATAGTAGCATTGATATTCATCTTTTTTATATTTATATGAATAATTTGCTACTATTATTTGTTATAAACCAATTGACTATAAACATAGTTCATAGAAACTGAAGCACAAACAATAAAATGTAAGCATGACTAATATATTAATCTCACAAACAATAAAATGTAAGCATGACTAATATATTAATCTCACATATATAAAAATTCGGAGGATGTGGTGTAGTTGTCAAGCTGTATGCTTCGTGGCGCCTTACAAAAAGAAGAACAAAGTTCTGCATCTTTTGCCTTTTTCCTTTTTCTTTTGTTTTGCTTTAACTTATAGAACCACTTACTTATCGATACACGCACGTTTCTTTTACCTTTAAAGAAAAAAATCGTCTGCTTTTGAAAATAGAATGGGTCAGAGTCGGAAAGCATAATTCATATATGAATAATTATACTAGTAATATACATATTTTCCAAAGGGATCTTAAACTTGATATTTATTGTTATATCGTTTCAAACTATTTCGTGTTTTTGTCGAAAAAATCAGTGTATTTTTTTTGTACAAATATGTGAAATAACGACTTTTTTTATAATTCAGAATATATATATTTTTACCATTCGGTATAAGTAGTTTTTTTCTGAAATGGGGATTTACTAGTAAATTGACAATAAAAATTATAAAAACAGATGAAGTTGTATTACTTACCAAAATGAAGATGAAACTGTGTCTCATATTTATTAAAAGTTGAAGACGGATTTATCCTTGATTTTATTTCTCTTGAGGATTAGTTTAAGTTTTAATCCAGATACTTCGCTAGATATATAATACACACTTTACATTTTTTCCAAATTGAAAATGTTATTTTCTGCCAAATTTACAGCCTCTCTAATATTTAAAATGTTACTTTCCGCCAAATTTGTGGGTGTTTAACGTTGGCATTTATTTAGTTGGAGAGTGACATCATAAAAGTTGTCGTGGAGTGGAGTAAGACTGGTGAGGTGGATAGAATCTTAGGAAGGGTCACATTTGATTCTGCCTTTATAAAATCTTTGCCCATAACCGTGACAGGTCGATAGATCTATCTGGCCGTTTTAGTTACGAACGCTCTCTTCATTACTTACTTTGCCTAACCTCTTTGGTCCTTTCTTCAACCGCTTGTCGGATAAATTTTCTTTTAGCTCCGACCGGACCAAGTTAGCCATATTACTGCATTAATTTGTATAAGCACTTACGGTGTTGGTGACCAGAGCTCAGCTCTTTTCAAGTGTGATGGTTAATTAGTTATAGTAAGATCATCTTCTCTGAGATCTCACATAGTAAATAAACAATAATATATTAATATTTCAAATATTGAGATCTCTACTTAAAAGTTTCTCATTTAATATATTTTAAAACTCTCTCATTCGGAGTATTTACTTAAATATATCATTTGAAACATTTTAAACTGTTTTGGATGAATATTTTATCATTTGAGATATTCACTTATTATAATAATCTTTTACGTTTATTTATTTTAATTTTTGAAACACTGTTTGAAATGTTTTTCACTAAAATGTTTATATTTTTTAAAATTATAAGATTTCCGATTTTCCATGATTTATAGAAAATGAGCTTGATTGGCATGTGGTACAGCATAATTACATAGAACATATATATTTTAAATGATTTAATTATTTAATAATATGCTAATGTCGAAATGGTTTTTGAATCTAATAGAAAACTATACAAATTAAAAGATTATTCTTTAACAATGTCTAGATACCAACTAGTCACCTTTTTAATTTGGTGTTAGCCTCACCATTTTAGCCTCACAATTTGTTCTACCTACCTAACATTTTATTGACATGTGGTTGGTGGCAGAACTGATATAAAACTTTGCGTGTTTCATATTGTATATATCGTCTAAATTAATGAATATCTTAATTATTTTTGGAAGTTAATAATCAGATTCATGATAGTATGCTTAAAATTAGCGAAAAGCAATTCACACTGATTGTCGAAAACATGCCGAGATATTTCATTCTTGGTAAAAGCCGCATTTTACGTTTAGAATTTGTCTAATTTGATAGTCAACCCATCAAATTAAAATCTTGCATTTTTGTTATTAGTAAAACTAATAAAAAATCGTAAGTGTTCTCTAATTACACGGTTCCGCGTAGTGTTATTCAATATCAAGCATATATTTTTTGAAAAAAGTATAGGAATAAATGTAGTTGACAACCTGTTGGAGGCATTAAAATGTTCTGGTTTGAATCGTTTCTCATTTTCAGATCCTCATATTGACACAACACATATTCTATGGACATATATACTGGCTAATCACCATTTTTCACCATTTTTCAAAATAGTTTTGTGGCAACCGTATTTGATAAAAATTTATTGAAAATACAACTTATGTCCCATGCTAAATATTGTTTACGTGCATGATGTTTTATTCAAAAAAAACTTAGCCTTTCTAATTTTCTTCTTCTAATCTAAATTCACTATACCTTTTGTGGCGGATTTTGTTCGGACGAGATCTGAAAGTCAGATCTATAACTTCTTATTAAGGGTCTCACGTTTTGGTACTGGCGTGTGCCATCCACGTATAGTAAAGAAGAGAATAGTTTTTTTTAACTGATAACAGATAATCAATTTAAAATGGTTCAAATAGCATACGTTAAATTCGAAATAGCATATGTTAAATTCGACAAAACACAATTTTATTTCTGTTTAGTAAAATGTTAGATTTTATATTAAATTTATACTTTTAACTAAAATTACATAAACGACTCAAAATAAAATAAAAACCCGGCTTAAATAGCAACTAAAATTCCATTAGTCTACTATTATAAAGATCAATGTGTACTCACGTTGGTCCTAAGTTTATTTTGTTTTCTGAAAACTAAATTACTATTAATGGACTAGTTTGGATTTGGTCTAGATGGTTAACATGATGATGCGTACATATGATTCGTCTATTTCTAATTATTAACGGAAAGTAATTCAAACTCATATAAGATAATATGATATACTTTCGGATTAATGCGTTACTTATGAATTATTGTACTAATTTAGTAACGTGTTTAGTAATATAGAGTGAATTAATCTGAAAGTATATCATATTATTTTAAAAGATGGATGGCTAAATTTAACAATTTTTAAAGCTTTGTACTAGTGAGACAGCAAAACGCACACAGTTACATAATCTAAACCACGAGTATAGTCAATAAAGCAAATAAGTTTGAAAATCTAAAATTTATGTTTCTAACATTTTTAATATTGATAACAGTTAATTAAACGTCGTAAGAATCAAGATTATGCTTTTTATGAGTTACATTATACAGTTGGCCGCATATGGAATTTAATATATATAAACTGGGTGCGGTTCAATTCAACCAAATGATCCGTCATCAATAACGTCACGTTCCATATCCACGGAACACTGATCAACTTTCCGTTACTAGTTTTTACGTTTATAACCGAAGCTTGACTATGAACCAACCAAATTAGCAAATAGATCTCTCGTTAATTAATTAATTTAGATAATTACGTTTTAACCCCGACAAATATCAGGTGTCAATATTTGATTGACCCTGCACATCAATCATTATCTGCAGCTGTTAAAAACAAATTAACCGTGTATTTGCGGAGGCTCGTAGCCGATTAATTTTTGTATTAACCCTAAACTCAGATCTGAAAGCAGCCATCGTGGGTGGTATTCCTCTACGGTGGAACCCACAGTAAGCGGTTGTCTCGTGCCACATACACGTAACCTTCACTACTGAGCCCCACACACACTTTTATATATAGATAAAACTTCTTTTAACCATGCCCCACACTAAAATTGAAATGTCGCAATTATCCAATATTAAAATAATTTCATTTATCTATTATTTCTGTACATCAGGAAAATTTTGATATGATACCATTATTATTTTTTAAAGAGATATGATACCATTATTGCTTATTTTTTTTTCAATTTCTTTCTAAATTATGCGTGTAATAATATATGCAGGAGTATCTGGATTAAATAATACTAAATTTGGAGACTTAAATAATACTAAATTAGTAAAATAATCTAAATATAAATTAAAAAATATTTTTAAAATATAACAATTTCAAAATATATTACGAATGTTTGAAATAATATAAAAAATTAAAAAGTAAACAAACATATCATATTATGGTCTTAACGTTAGAAAGTAAAAAACGGAAAACGTATTGTTACTATGGTTACATGGAACTTAACATTATTATATTCTCTTATATAATATAATATAATTTCATGGGCAAGAGCAAGAGTAACAACAAATAAAAGGTTTAAAATAATAATAAGAAACATAAATAATAATTAAAATCCAGCTGGAATAAAAAAGAAAATTAAATAGCAAAAAAAGCTGAACAAATCCTCTCCCTGAACCCTCTCTCTCCTCTATAAATACAATACCTAAGTAACGCAAATACTCACAAAATCTCTCCCCCTAGCCTAGCCGCCACCCTCTCTCTGCCGCCTTGTTGCTCCGAGACTGATCTGAGTCTTGTTGTCTCATCAGTTCTTTTTCTGGTGCCGGTTTTACATAAACACGTTCTCCTGATAATATTCATAGAACAAACGAATCTGATAAAAAAGTTGTTTTCCTGAGAAAAAAAAATGTCGGCAGCTTCTTCAAGCTCCCTTCTACAGATCCGAAACAACCGGTTCTTTCCGGCTCGATCTCTGAGGAGAGACTCCACCTCTGTTTCTCAATTGGCCGTGGCCTCTGGCGTCAGCCTCAGAGGCGCATGTACCGCGCGATGCTCTGTTAAGAAGCTGGCTTCTCCGGAGAAGCCTTTCATGGGGACCCGGATCAGGAGATCCGGATCCGACACGGTTCAGTTGTGGAGATCGGACGGTCCCGGGAGGTCACCGAAGCTGAGAACGGTGGTGAGATCGTCGTTTTCCGGTGTTCCGGAGAAGCCTCTTGGTCTGTACGATCCTTCGTTTGATAAAGACTCTTGTGGAGTTGGTTTTGTCGCGGAGCTGTCCGGCGAGACCAGCCGTAAGACGGTAGCGTTTACTGTTCTGTAATAGAATGATCTGATTTAATTTAATTTAATTTAATTAACTAATTGATTTTGAATTTAATTCAGGTGACTGATTCGTTGGAGATGTTGATAAGGATGACTCATAGAGGCGCTTGTGGGTGTGAGAGCAACACTGGTGACGGCGCTGGGATTCTTGTTGGTATGCCTCATGAGTTCTATGCTGAGGTTTGTCTTCCTAACCCTCCAAGAATAATCTATTTATTTATCCATGCAAAAATTACTTTTGCATTTAATCTGTTTCTATATGTTCTAATTTGGATTTAAGCGGAGTTATTTATTTCATTTTTGTTTTGTAGTAATATCTGAAATTAATTTGAAATATTTTGATGTATCAGGCTGCTAAAGATCTTGGCTTTGTGCTTCCTCCTGCTGGAAAATATGCTGTTGGTATGTTCTTCTTACCAACCGCTGAGTCCAGGAGAGATGAAAGCAAAAGTGTTTTCACCAAGGTTTGTCTCTTGTTTTTTTTGGATATTTTATTTTTATGTATTTGATTTTGTTTCGAGCTTATGAACATTTTTTAACTTTCATGGTCAGGTTGCTGAATCACTTGGTCATTCAGTTATTGGATGGAGATCAGTTCCTACTGATAACTCAGGGTTGGGGAATTCTGCTTTGCAGACAGAACCGATCATCGAGCAAGTCTTCCTTACTCCTACAACTAACTCCCAAGCTGACCTCGAGCAGCAGGTACTGTTTTACTTTAAAAATCACTGTCAGCTGTTCTCAGTGTGTTGATGTTAGTGACGATTTTATGTTTTTTGATAGATGTACATCCTTAGAAGGGTTTCCATGGTTGCTATCCGAGCAGCGTTGAACCTTGAACATGGTGCCATGAAGGATTTCTACATTTGTTCTCTATCCTCTAGGTATGTAGTTACTTTAGTCAAGATTTGAGAACTTTATGTTTGGTCTCAGGTAGTGAGAATTCTAATCAATTGATCTTTGTTTCCATGTGTGCAGGACTGTTGTCTACAAGGGGCAATTGAAGCCTGATCAGCTGAAGGAATATTACTATGCGGATCTTGGGAGTGAAAGGTTTACGAGCTACATGGCCCTGGTAAATAAATATTCTATTCACAATCTCTTCATTTTATGCTGACTCCATGCTCCACAAACAGCATGGGAACCAACGGGGGGTAACCAAGGAGATGCGAGGTTGAGGAATGACTTCTGAGGCATTGCAAGTTTTAATGACTCTTAAGTTCCTCCAACCCTTTATAAGTATTTTAATTTTGGATGCTGGTGAGTTGGTATATCAGATACGTCTTGCGAGTCCCTGTTGCCTTGATATGTACCATTAGCTTATCTTAGGTTGAATTATCACAATGTCCGTGATTAAGTCTAAAATTTTGTTGGTCAAGGTAGTTAGCAATTCTGCAATATTAGAACATGACCCCCCCCCCCCACTAGATGCTGTGAAGTTGTGTCTAAGACCAAGTGGTAAAGTTTTCAGTTGCATACATACACATTTTACTTTGATTGATAACTAATCATTGACAGTGCTCGGTTTACGTTTTGTAAATTTTCAGGTCCACTCTCGGTTCTCTACCAATACATTTCCCAGCTGGGATCGTGCTCAGCCAATGCGTGTTTTGGGACACAACGGAGAGATTAATACGCTTAGGGGAAACGTGAACTGGTATGTAATGTACAGCAGATGTTAAAATCTTTCATGCAAATAACTGTTTTGGGGCCATAGCTAGATAAGTTTTGGCTTGTCACCAGGGTTGGTATATAATGCAAGCTTGAGTGTGAAAAATGCTCTCTGGTATGCAAGTGCCTGATGAATTGATGCTGGCTCAACATTATTGCACTCTTTAATGAATTTTTGTTCCACACAGGATGAGGGCACGTGAGGGTCTGCTCAAGTGCAAGGAACTTGGACTATCAAAGAAGGAGTTGAAGAAGCTTTTACCTATTGTGGATGTTAGCTCTTCTGACTCAGGTAACTGTAACGGTCGTCTGACATGCTGATCAAAGCTCTGCTTAGATTTCATGGCCTTCTGACATGTTTCTGTATTGTCTTGTTAACCTTAATAGGTGCTTTTGATGGTGTTCTTGAGCTTCTTGTCCGAGCTGGCAGAAGTCTTCCTGAAGCTGTCATGATGATGATCCCTGAAGCATGGCAGAATGATAAAAACATTGATCCAAGCAGAAAGTCGTTCTATGAATACTTGTCTGCGCTAATGGAGCCATGGGATGGACCTGCTCTCATATCATGTAATAACGATTCTAGTCTTGTACATGATTTCTAAAACTCTTTTGTCATGTTGTCTTTAGATTTGATCCAACTATGTCATCATGTTTTGCAGTTACTGATGGCCGTTACTTGGGCGCCACATTGGACCGTAACGGGCTTCGTCCTGGTAGGTTCTACATAACCCACAGCGGAAGGGTCATCATGGCTAGTGAAGTTGGAGTAGTGGATGTACCACCTGAAGATGTTATGAGGAAAGGAAGACTTAACCCAGGCATGATGCTTCTTGTCGACTTTGAGAAGCATATTGTTGTTGATGATGATGCTTTGAAGCAACAGTATTCCCAGGCAAGGCCCTATGGAGAATGGCTTAAAAGGCAAAAGATTGAACTCAAAGACATCATTAAGTCAGTTCCGGAGACTGAACGAATTGCTCCAGCAATTTCTGGTGCTGTACTGGTAAGCTAAAACTAAACTAATTCTTAATAGTAATTAACAGTTCCTTTACTGTGGTTGGTTAACCTTTCTCTTTGAAACTCAGGCGTCTAATGATGATGACTCAATGGAGAGCATGGGGATTCATGGTTTATTGTCTCCACTAAAAGCCTTTGGGTATGTTTGTTTTTAGTCTTCTTAATTGTATTGAGTTGCTTTATTTTTTTTCTCACGCTCTCTATGAACTATGCATTCAGTTATACTGTTGAGGCCTTGGAAATGCTACTGCTTCCGATGGCTAAAGATGGCACTGAAGCACTTGGTTCTATGGGAAATGATGCCCCTCTAGCTGTTATGTCAAACAGGGAGAAGTTATGTTTTGAGTACTTTAAACAAATGTTTGCTCAAGTTACAAATCCTCCAATAGACCCTATCCGTGAGAAGATTGTTACTTCAATGGAATGCATGATTGGTCCAGAAGGTGATCTAACCGAAACAACCGAGGAGCAGTGTCACCGTCTCTCCCTAAAAGGTCCTCTTCTGACCATTGAAGAGATGGAATCTATCAAGAAAATGAACTACCGAGGCTGGAGGACGAAAGTTCTTGATATAACTTATCCAAAAGAAGAAGGCACAAAAGGGTTGGAGATGACCTTAGATAGAATTTGTGCTGAAGCAAATGAAGCGATAAAGGAGGGATACACATTACTGGTTTTGTCTGATCGAGGTAATCATCAGTTTCTGTAGGAAAATTTCCTTCTTTGGATCTTCTTTATCATGTTCTTATTTCTTTTAAATGTCTTGAATGTGTAGCTTTCTCTTCAACGCGTGTTGCTGTGAGTTCTCTCTTGGCTGTTGGTGCCGTTCATCATCACCTTGTTAAGAGCCTTGCACGCACTCAAGTTGGTTTGATAGTAGAGTCTGCTGAACCACGTGAAGTGCATCATTTCTGTACACTTGTCGGGTTTGGAGCAGATGCTATCTGTCCGTATTTGGCTGTAGAGGCTGTCCATAGATTGCAGGTTGATGGCAAGATACCACCTAAATCTAACGGGGAATTCCACTCCAAAGAAGAGCTTGTTAAGAAGTATTACAAGGCAAGCAACTATGGAATGATGAAGGTTCTAGCCAAAATGGGAATCTCTACCCTGGCCTCATACAAGGGTGCTCAGATCTTTGAAGCTCTTGGGCTTTCCTCTGAAGTCATTGAGAAGTGTTTTGCTGGTACACCAAGTAGAGTTGAAGGAGCTACGTTTGAGATGCTTGCAAGGGATGCGCTTCTTTTGCATGAGATGGCCTTCCCAGCCCGTGCCTATGCACCTGGAAGTGCAGAAGCTTCAGCACTCTCAAACCCTGGGAACTATCACTGGAGGAAAAACGGGGAGATTCATCTTAATGATCCTTTAGCCATTGCTAAGTTGCAAGAGGCAGCAAGGACTAACAGTGTGGCTGCCTACAAGGAATACTCAAAGCGTATCAATGAGTTGAACAAGCAGAGTAACTTGCGTGGGCTCATGAAGTTCAAAGAAGGAGATGTCAAAATTCCACTAGATGAAGTGGAGCCTGCCAGTGAAATTGTTAAGCGGTTCTGCACTGGCGCTATGAGTTATGGATCAATATCACTTGAGGCACATACAACCCTTGCAATGGCCATGAACAAAATTGGAGGAAAGTCAAATACAGGTATTATTTATTTTTTTCATAATATTTTGTATTTCTCTTTCTTCTTTTAAAACCAAACGTAACAAATCATTTTATAATCTGCTTAAGGTGAGGGAGGAGAACTGCCATCCCGTATGGAGCCTCTTCCAGATGGTTCAAGAAACCCTAAAAGAAGTTCCATCAAACAAATTGCTAGTGGAAGATTTGGTGTTTCAAGCTACTATCTTACCAATGCTGACGAGCTGCAGATAAAGATGGCTCAGGTATATTTCATATTTTTGAATTTTTTCTGTCTCTATGTACTGGAACCGTGTCTTTTCACTGTGGATTACGTTTTTCTTTCTCAAAAGTAGTTATAGGTGTCATGCCAAGTAGTTATAGTTGTTTTAAGTTCCTAACTACTGTTCTTGAATGTCATACAGGGAGCCAAACCTGGGGAAGGTGGAGAGCTACCTGGACACAAGGTTATTGGAGACATAGCTATCACCAGAAATTCCACCGCTGGTGTGGGACTTATTAGTCCACCTCCTCATCATGACATCTACTCTATTGAAGATCTTGCCCAGCTAATTCACGATCTCAAGGTTCCCATTTATGCTTTCTGGATACTTACATTACGAAGCATTGTCTGTGTACTCGTTTGATTTTTGCTAAAATTCTTTTGCTTTTATCTCGTGTAGAATGCCAATCCTGGGGCTCGTATCAGTGTTAAGCTTGTATCAGAAGCTGGTGTTGGAGTTATTGCTAGTGGTGTGGTGAAGGGTCATGCTGACCATGTTCTGATAGCAGGTCATGATGGTGGTACTGGTGCCTCTCGTTGGACTGGTATTAAAAATGCTGGTCTACCGTGGGAACTGGGTCTAGCAGAGACACATCAAACGCTTGTTGCTAATGACCTTCGTGGCCGTACTGTTCTTCAGACAGATGGGCAGCTGAAAACTGGCAGAGATGTTGCGGTTGCTGCTCTTCTCGGTGCAGAAGAGTTTGGTTTCAGTACTGCGCCTCTGATTACACTCGGGTGTATCATGATGAGGAAGTGCCACAAGAACACCTGCCCTGTAGGAATTGCTACTCAAGATCCAGTTCTGCGTGAAAAGTTTGCTGGGGAGCCTGAGCATGTTATTAACTTCTTCTTTATGCTTGCTGAAGAAGTCAGAGAGATCATGTCTGGACTTGGTTTCCGAACTGTAACTGAAATGATTGGTCGTGCAGACATGCTTGAACTAGACAGGGAAGTTGTCAAGAACAATGACAAGCTGGAGAACATTGATCTCTCTCTTTTGCTCAGACCCGCTGCTGAGATTCGTCCTGGTGCTGCTCAGTATTGTGTCCAGAAACAAGATCACGGCTTAGACATGGCTTTGGATCAAGAGCTTATTGCATTGTCTAAATCTGCTCTAGAGAAGTCTCTCCCAGTGTACATTGAAACTCCTATCTGCAACGTTAACCGTGCTGTTGGGACAATGCTTAGCCATGAGGTTACCAAACGCTACCACTTGGCTGGGCTACCAAAGGATACCATTCATATCAAGTTCTCAGGAAGCGCTGGGCAGAGTCTTGGAGCTTTCTTGTGTCCTGGTGTTACGCTAGAACTTGAGGGTGATAGCAACGACTATGTTGGAAAAGGTCTCTCCGGAGGTAAAGTTGTTGTCTACCCTCCTAAAGGAAGCAGCTTTGATCCAAAAGAAAACATTGTTATTGGTAACGTAGCACTTTACGGAGCCACTAGTGGTGAAGCCTACTTTAATGGGATGGCAGCTGAAAGATTCTCTGTTCGTAATTCTGGTGCCAAAGCTGTTGTGGAAGGTGTTGGTGATCACGGTTGTGAGTATATGACTGGTGGAACTGTTGTGGTGCTTGGAAAGACTGGTAGAAACTTTGCTGCTGGTATGAGTGGTGGTATTGCTTATGTCCTTGACGTGGATGGAAAGTTTCACACAAGATGCAACCTTGAACTCGTTGATCTGGATAAAGTTGAAGATGAGGAAGACAAAATGACGCTCAAAATGATGATCCAGCAACATCAACGACACACAAACAGCCAACTTGCCCAAGAAGTTCTTGCAGACTTCGAGAATTTGTTGCCGAAGTTTATCAAGGTTTTCCCTAGAGATTACAAACGTGTTTTGTCAGCCATGAAACACGAGGAGGTCTCCAAGCAAGCGATTGATCGTGCTTCTGAAGAAGCTGACGAGATGGAAGAAAAGGAACTCGAGGAGAAGGATGCCTTTGCAGAGCTGAAGAACATGGCAGCTGCCTCTTCAAAAGAAGTGATGTCTGGAAACGGAGTGGCCACTGAAGCTCCAAAGAAACCTTCTCTAGTAGATAATGCTGTTAAACATCGTGGATTCATTGCTTATGAGCGTGAGGGAGTTAAGTACAGAGATCCCAGTGTTCGTCTTAATGACTGGAATGAAGTCATGGAGGAATCAAAGCCCGGACCACTTCTCAAGACTCAGTCTGCTCGTTGCATGGACTGTGGAACTCCATTCTGCCACCAGGTATATAAATCTCTGATGTTAAATTGAATTTTTATTAATGAACAGTGTTGTTGAATAAATGATATGATTAACCTGTTCTTTTGTTTGAATTTATAGGAGAACTCTGGGTGTCCCTTAGGTAACAAGATCCCTGAGTTCAATGAACTTGTATACCAAAACAGATGGCAAGAAGCGTTGAACCGTCTACTTGAGACAAATAACTTCCCTGAATTTACTGGACGAGTATGTCCTGCACCATGTGAAGGTTCATGTGTTCTTGGTATAATTGAGAACCCTGTTTCTATCAAAAGTATCGAGTGTGCTATTATAGATAAAGCCTTTGAGGAAGGATGGATGGTACCAAGACCTCCTCTCACAAGAACAGGGTATACTTTTGATTCTATTCTATTAGCAAGCTATCTTATTTTCCGCTCTTACATTTTTTATGTTTGATAGAGCTTACATTTTGTGGATTAACATGCCTTACTTCTTGTGTTCTGCAGGAAAAAAATTGCCATTATCGGAAGTGGACCGGCTGGACTTGCTGCTGCTGACCAGCTGAACAAAATGGGCCACTCGGTGACGGTCTATGAACGTGCTGATAGAATTGGTGGGCTTATGATGTATGGAGTCCCAAACATGAAGACCGACAAAATTGACATAGTTCAAAGGCGGGTTGATCTTATGACCAAAGAAGGTATCAACTTTGTGGTCAATGCTAACATTGGAAAAGACCCCGCTTATTCTCTAGATGGACTTAAGGAGGAGAATGATGCAATCGTTCTTGCTGTTGGTTCCACAAAACCAAGGTAATAGTTTGTACTAAACCATAGTAAATTCTCACTAGTAGAATAGGAAACAGTTTATAATGATTCAACTGAGACATTTTGTTGTGTCATTTTTACAGAGATCTTCCAGTGCCTGGACGTGATCTATCAGGTGTTCATTTTGCTATGGAGTTTCTTCATGCAAACACCAAGAGTTTGCTTGATAGCAATCTTGAAGATGGCAATTACATTTCTGCCAAGGGGAAAAAGGTTGTCGTTATTGGTGGAGGTGATACCGGAACTGATTGTATTGGAACATCTATCCGCCATGGTTGCACCAACATTGTAAACCTAGAGCTTCTTCCTCAGCCACCTTCAACGAGAGCTCCTGGAAACCCTTGGCCACAGGTTTGTTTCACTTACCCTAGAAAATCAGATTTATGCATTCATAGATTAAGTAACTGTTGGCTAAGTACCTTGTATTATTCTGAATACAGTGGCCTCGTGTGTTCCGTATTGATTATGGACATCAAGAAGCCGCCACCAAATTTGGTAAAGACCCTAGAACCTATGAGGTCCTAACCAAGCGGTTCATAGGAGATGACAATGGAAATGTGAAAGGGCTTGAAATTGTGCGTGTGAGTTGGGAGAAGGATGAAACCGGAAGGTTCGCCTTCAAGGAGATTGAAGGCTCTGAAGAAATAATTGAAGCGGATCTTGTCTTCTTGGCCATGGGATTCCTTGGACCTGAGCCAGTAAGTGATTCCATCGTGTACCCTCTTCTCTCTACATTTTTGGCTATATGATGATTGAAAACTGAAACCATTGGCATGCTCCTTTTTGTGCAGACACTTGCTGAGAAGCTAGGACTTGAATGTGACAACAGGTCAAACTTTAAGGCAGAGTATGGCAGGTTCTCTACAACTGTGGAAGGTGTTTTTGCAGCGGGTGATTGTCGGAGAGGCCAGTCTTTGGTGGTTTGGGCTATCTCGGAAGGACGTCAAGCTGCATCTCAGGTGGATAAGTTCCTCACCAAAGACGAGGATGACCTAGTTGGCGCAAATCTAGAACAAAATCTCAACGAGGTGAAGCACCAACACTAGGGAGAAGAAAGGCCTTGAATCTGAAGCAAAAGTCGAGAAGAACTGAATAGGTTGTTTTTGTCTTTTGTTTATTATGGGTTCGTATAGTAATAATGAATATGAACTACATTTTTCTTGGTAGGGTTTCCTTAGAGCTTTATTTTGTTAATGCTTTTGGAATTGAAAGTTCTTTTGTTTTTCTTTTATGACTGCTTTGGATTTGAACATAAAGGAATGGTAATGCATAGTTCCTGGTTCTAAATCTTTTTTTCTCGGTTTAAATTCATGTTCTTATAGTTTACAATCTAAGCAATTGTGAAAAGTATGGAAACTGATTCCTTTTGCTGATGCTTTGATTATTTGTCATCTATGGGATATGTAGCTATATATAAGCCTATGTTATTGTTATTGTTTACAATATATACTAAACCATCTACTTAATTAAAATAGAATCCTAAATTTATCTATCAGTAAAAGTTGTCATTTAACTTAACAGTTTGAAGTTTGTTAATGTATTACATAATTTATGGTACAATTTAATTAAAAACGGATATTTATAATTATCTTTATTACTCAACTATCCATCTACATTCATAATCTTTCATATCTCACTTAAATATAACAATTTCAACAAAATATGATAATCAGAATATGCTATATTTAAAAAAAAAAAAAATCAAAACATACTTTCGATTTTAAAAAAGTAGATATCAAAATATTTTTAATTATATATAATTTTTAATATACAAAAATATACGCGCGGGTCAAAATCTAGTTACCATATTATTTTGTTGACAAATATAATCCTTTTTTTCCCTGTTCATCGGACATTAACTAAAGAGGGCTATTGGCTATACTTTTTTGTTTGTTTGTTAGAAACACAACTTGAGAAGTTTTAATAAAGTGAAAATGTAGTTCGATGATATGACCAGTAATACCAAAAGTTCATTTAATTATTAGTGTTAACAAAACTGTAAAAGGTCACTTATTTATATATGTCAAAATCGAGTTGGTTTAGTGTTCTATACACTCGAATATACAGATGTTGATTTCTAACCAATTAGTTGGACGTTTTACCAAATTGGAGACACTAATCTACTGATGTGAGTTCAAAATGTATATATGCACTGACAGTAAACTAGAGAAACATCGCGATTGTAATAACCGTCTGTACTGCTTGTGTTGAGAAGTGATTCTCTTGAGAAAGACCTGCAAATGAAAGAGTGAAAGACAGTGAGAAGAAGAACAAGCAAGAAGAAGCTGAAAAATAATCAAGCATCATGGATGAAGCAAGGAAGAAGAGAAGTCAAAGATCTAGATCAACAAGGAAGTTGGTTATGTAACTAGTAGTTAAAGTAAGTAGTCAAGTTAAGAGTTAGTGGGTTAGTAAGTTAACTAAAGAGTGCTATTAGCTATTTTTTTTTTTGTTTTTTAGAAATACAACTTGGGGAGTTTTATAATAAAGTGAAAATGTAGTTCTGTAAGATGACCAGTAATACCAAAAGTTCACTTAATTATAAATGTTAACAAAACTGTCAAAGTTCACTTGTTTATATATGTAAAAATCGAGTTGGTTTAGTGTTCTGTACACTCGAATATTCAGATGTTAATTTCTTACCAATTAGTTTGACGTTGTACCAAATTGGAGACACTAATTTATTTACTGATGTAAGCCCTTTCTAAAAAAGAAAAATTATTTACTGATGTGTGTTCAAAACATATATATATGTGCTGACATTTCAATGGAGAAAAATCGCGATCGTAATAACTCTCTCTGTACTGCTCATGCCAGGACACAACAAAAATGCAGAACAGATTGAAAAACCAAAAAATTGCGCATCCAGGTAATCGAACCCTGGTCAGTACCGTGGGAGGGTACTATGATACCACTACACCAGATGCGCTTTTGCTAAAATTGCATAGTGTTATATATTAATATTAACGTAATACAGAAATGCGCAATCTAAGATCTATATGATAAATGATAATTTAATGAACTTTGATCGATCAATTACTTGGCCAGTTTACTACCCCACGATCAATTATGGGGTGTAATATATACTTTTTTTTTTTTTTAACACCCCAATTAAGATCTTTCTCTGCGTGCACTCTTACAAAACCAATATTTGCATTTGAGTCGTCTGTCTCTGGTTCACATAATGATTATCGAAATTTGTTAATTTCAGAAGGGATGTGTTCAGGAAAAAATATATATACTAATTTGATCATAATAGTCTAAAAAATGTTTTGCTGTATATGTACAAACACGAAACAAGTAGATTCTCTCTGAGTGTTTTTTTTTTAAAAGCAACTCTCTGTGAGTTGGAGGGAGCAATAATTAGTTAATTTGTTTACTCTCTTCATAAATCTAAAACTAAGCTGATAGAACTCATCTACACTTTCTGATTATAAAAAAAAAAAAAACTCATCTACACTTTAAATCAAAAAACTACACCGCATCAATCATCGACCGAAGACACGACAAAACCTTTCACTACCGTTAGAAACTTTTTCTTTCTTTCTTTTTTCATATCAAACATCTTACTTCTTCAACTACTCCTTCTTCATGATCACTTGCCTCTTCCTTGGATCCAACACTCCTCCTTGTCTAGGATTTTTCAGACAAATCTGTACTCTTATGAAAGTGTTTCTCTTTGGACCCACCATAGCTAGCTTCAAGTTATGGTCACAGGCAAGCCGTAGTTCTGAAATGTTCTAATCCGTCCGTCCCAACCACCTGTGACAATGACCATACCCCAAGCTGATAGAGAGCTACTAGTTGCTCTCTGGTATGAATACTTGAGAAACTTATACTGAGATGCAGTCAATGCTGACGAAGCAAGAGGATTTGCAGGTAGGTTTTCCTCTGGCCATGTTGCGTTTCCCTTGGGAACTGATCCTTCCTTGAGAGACAAGCAAGGTGGTGAAATAAACGGAATAGTTGTCTTGTGATCTGAGAATCCACACCAGGTTGCTGCCACGGATGCATTGGTGGAGAAACGTTCAAAAGATCTAATCCTTTTGGTTTGACAAGAAGAATCTGATGCTTCCCCATTGCTCCATATATATACATTGGAACCCTCACAAGCTGTAACAATGTGCTTTCCATAAGAGGTAAGAGACCCTTCTGTGAGGTATAAAAAAAGATAGATGAGACTAGTTAGAATCACCACAGAGGTATGCAAAATAAAATGAAAGTTGAAGGTATCTTTGTATCTTCTACCAACATTGCTGCCTTGGAGAACTCTGACTTTAGAATCCGCGGAAACAACCAAGACTTTGCTAGGGTCTTGAGGTAAAAACTGGAAAAAAACATGAATGTTTGTTAACATCTCACAATGGCAAGAGAAGTAAACAAAGCATCAAGACAAGGAGAAACAAAGAGTGATCATCATTACCTGGAAACCAGTGATCCGTTTACTTGGAGACATCTTTTTGTTATGAAAATGTATCTGAGAGTCCAGCTCAAAATATTCACCAGACATGTTAAAAAATCTACAACTTCCTGTCAGAGAACCAACAACACCACCCTGTCCATCCGGACGATAACACACTGCTGATATAATGTCTTTGACATCAGCCCAATCAACAACATTGCAGCCAGAAACGTTCCAGATTCTAACTTTTCCATCAACAGAACCGCTCATGAAGTAGTTCTCATTCACCGGGTTGAACTGAACACAAGTTACTACAAAAAGAAAGAAAAATAATGTCAGATCAAAGTAGTAGTAACTAAGATGTAATAAAAGTAACCACATACCATAACTATTGTGAGTGAAGACTCCAAGACAAGCATTGCTACCAACTTTCCATAACCGAACAGTTTTATCCATTGAAGCTGAGAGAAGATACTACACCAAGAGATTACACAACACATACCTTAGTTTTTTTTTTTGTTACTTGCATTAAAATCAATGATTGTAAAAGATTTTGGAAGCTTACATTATCCTTTGACCATGACATGTCCAAGACTTCACATGTGTGGCCGTGGAATTCATGTAAAGGTTTCTCTATTATCCGGAAAGCTTTAGGAGGGAAGACAACACATGCTGAATCAAATGTCTTCTTGTTCGGTTTCTTCTCATTTAACAAAACCGGTTTCAGATGGGAAAGATTGTCTACCTCAAAGTACATACATGAAGGGTTAAGACAGTCCCTTGGTAGTGTAGACCTCTTGTCCTCAATGACTTCCCACACGCGTATGATCCCATCTTCACCAGAGCTTGCAAGATACTTCCCATCACAGCTAAATTTCATTGCGGAAATGGAACCATTGTGTGCTTTAATGTCTTGACTTTGGTAAAGAGCTGAAAGCTCTTTGGTCTGTTTCTTGTAGTGCTTGACCTTAACTCTTGAAAGCACATCACCATATCCAGAAGAAGATTGGATCTTTGTATCTGCGGAACATCCTATAGACCGTAGCCTCGTTAACCATCCCTTCTTGAAACTGGTGGAGATGCTACTCTGCTTCTTTGTTTCCCTCACTTGGCAACATCTGGAATCAGAACATGACACCATTGAAGAGCTTTGGCTTCTCGTTACATGGCATCCAACACCATTTTTATCAACTCTCAGATCTTCTGAAACTTGTTCACTTGAACCAGAACCAGAGGAAGACACCTGACTAGAAGGAAGGGTCTGCTTAGCTTCAACAGAATGATCTGAATCTTCAACAAGAACTTGGTCGAGTCCCATCCACTCCAAGAACTTCCTCCGCCTCTCCACAACACTTGCAGGTGAATCATTCCATACATGGAAATCAAAACCACTTGGATATGATGCCATCATGCCTTCTTCATCTTGAGACAAGTGATCCATGAATGAAACCCAAGTTTTAAAGAACAATGCCTTTTGTCTCTCAAAAGAGGAATGTATACAAGTTTTGCTTCCAACCAAGCAACATACAATGACTTTTTATTTATAACAATTTAGAAATATAATATAAATAAGTTTTACAAAACAAGTAATCACAGAGTTCAAGAAACTGAGTTCAACACTAGATGAAAAGGTTAAACATCATCATCGATCACAAGAAATTATATTAAAATAAAACAATTTGTAGACGTGGGCTGGTTCGTGTTCACTTGGTTTCTTCGAAATGGGAGCAAACATATCCCGAAGAAGAAGCAATGGTAGAGAGACTAGACACAAAGACCATTGAACTTAACTATGTGAAGTCTCTCTATGGTGATGAAACCAAACCAGACAGAATTAAAATGGACTTAAAGAAGTACAATAGAGATGAATTCAATTAGTTTTAAAGGAATGATCAAAAAGGTTGTATTGAAAGCTGTGAAGCAAAGAGACAAGTTGAGAAGAAGAAGATGGATTTAATTGCCCGAAGAAGGGAATAAAGTTTTCTGAAGAGGACACGGATGTTTATGTGTAACTACCCTTTCTTTGCACTATTCTTTTTTAATAGCAGGAAGTTTGGGTCGAATCTCGTAATTTTCCAAAAACTACAACATGTAAAATTAGTTTTGTTCCAACGATTAATCAAACTATGAACTTCTAACACAATGTTCAAAGTCTTTTCCAGTATGAAAAAAATGGTTTCACTTTTTGCCAGAAACCTTTGCCTTATTCAACTACTCTCTATGTCTTTATTGTAACATTTTCTTTTATTTTAGATCCTTTTGTGATCCCTCGTGGTTAAGAGGGTTTAAATAGTTTAGATGTGGATTAGAAATGTGAGTTTAGATTCTTTCTTTCATTTTACTGTTGCGAGTTACTATTGTATGCACAGTAACACATTTTGAAAGATAAAATGTGATGTAATAGTTATAAAAAGGGATAAAGTTTCACCTTAAAAAGTTGGAAGTGATCTTATGTAGTACATATATAAGAGAGACTAGATGGTTTCCTGCGCCATGCGCAGATATAACATCTCTTATATTTTAATATTAAGTAAAATTATTAAAAAGAAAATTTCAAATATTATTATTTTTTAAAAGATAGATGGTGGTTGTTATTATTTGATAAATTTACGATTATACATGTATTTAAGTTCAAACTTTAGACTAATCCTATAAACTGTAGCCATAGGAACAGAGTAGGGAGTATTGTAACGTATTGTGTTGTCTTCCCCTCTTCGTATGGATTCATTCAACATAGATGGACGTGGACCCACTAACTAGGTAGCACAATTACAATGGACCGTGGCATCTAGCCATTCGTGGAATGAAGGTTGACGATACTTAAGCACTTTATATATACGCGTATTTGGCTGTCGGTATATGTGAATTACATAGTCAAAGTTGACTTTGGAGTTTGGGAGATGTAACATGGACATTCATTAATTTCTATGTCGATGATAGTTATGCCGCCCATCAATTTTACGATATCGATAGAAGACTAGAAGTTGTTTGTTAAACAGTAGTAGATGTGAAAGAGGATAAAGCAATTATTATACGTGTGAATTAGGAAAGTAGTTAGGCCAAAACAAAAATTTGCTGACCACGTTGATGTGAATAAATAAATGTAAATTGGATCAATGGTTAATTGACTTCCTTTTTGATGGAACATGTTAGAGTTGAGACGCTTCATGTGATTGTGATTTAATTCGTTAGACGCATGAACAAAAGTGAAAGAAAAAAAAAAGAAGTCGGTACCGTTATACTATGATAAAATACTAAGAGCAACTACGTTGATTTTTTACCAAAAAAAATTACATTAAGATGTTATTGTTACCTTGATTTCACCTAGCTAATTGATTTTATCCAGAATTGGCCTGATCTAAAAATTAGTTGATCTAATTCAAAATTAGTTTGTACTAAATTCTGTCAATTTTAGTGGTTAAAAATATATTATCGGAAAGAAGTATGAAAAGTATATGTTCTAATTTGAAATATGGAAAATAATTTGATTTGATATATAAAAGATTTAGATCAATCCACTAACAAATGCGTTTGTTATTGAAAGACTGATAAATTAAAATTTAGCTGTATGGATTAAGTAGGCTTAGCCTCTAAAATCTCATATCCGGTCTTAAATCGGATGTGCATTTTTTGGCGTTCAAGTTAGGTTTTATTCAAACTGTTAAGACATCTCTCAAAAGCCAAGGCAACTAAACAAGAACCCTAGACAGTTGTTGAAATTAAGGAATTAATCGGAGAAAAGGAAAAGAAGAGGAAAGCCAGCTAGGGTTTGGTCCATGCATAAACAATGAAACAGTACGTGGAAGGACCACGGGGTGTTATGGGCTTGCCGGTGGTACTTAATTAGAACATACCTCGACTTAAGAACTCAGGACAGATATATTTTGTTCGTTGTGTGTAATTATTCTCGAACCATGCAACCTGCCTTATTTAAAAATAGCTCAACTAAATTTGTACGACATTTATGTAAACGATTTTTGTTAGATTTTTGTTGCAATACGAGATTTTAACTTGGTTTGATGTTTCATTTGCAATAAATATCCTACAAATATGTGATTTTGGTCCAACTTTATCATCATATTCTAGAAATTAATGATCAAATTTTTATAATTATAACATTATGTTTAAAACATAGATATTTACATGTTGAAATAAATTACAAGATTCCTCTTATCTCAATAATTTTAGTTAGGCTACTTGCAGAATTTCTTTATGAGAATAAATAAGGTTGGTATGAAATACTAGCTATGAAATTAACCAGCATGTAAGCAACAATTTAGCTTAACTGGATCAAGAAAAAATGAATAATATATGTGAAAACAAAGCTTTCTCCCTTTAAATCTAGTTCTTAGACTTTGATTTCCTATCTACATTTGTCCAAGTTTTCTTTAATATGATTATCACTAACTCTTGTTCTTATAGGTTGACCAGTTCACCTTAAATTATGAACTTCTACAGAAATCTAAATGAATCATCAAATCTACTCAATTAAATTTCCTTTGCTGTGTCCAACAACCATTCACACAGTATTTCTATAAGAAGTTATTTTTGGTAAGAAATTTTTAAATTAAACAAAACGATTATATAAGCACTTTTATTTCTTCTCTAATTCTTCATTATAAGCATCTATACTTGAATTAACACACAGGGACTCATGATTTTTGTATATTATCCTAACTGTAGATAGATGCACAAGGCTCGTTGTCAATGACAAATAGCTATCAATGATTAATTCCACCTGTACAGCGAGAAACTGTGTTACACTAGAAAATTGATTCTAGAATTATTTAAAAACCAGACAACTGGTCGATAGAAGAGTTCATTTCATATGGAGGATTTAATGGACAATTATGATAAAAGAACATTCTGTAAGAGATATACTCTTTTTTTTTCTCACACGGAATGTTCCTATATCATAATTGTCCACTAAATCCTCAAATTCATATAATCTCTTGTTTAAAATTGACATTGTCGAGCACACAAAAACCTTTTTTTTGTAAATGTAAACAAACATTCTTTAAGATCATGCATGTTTTTTGTTTTCATTATTAAAAAGGGAATTTCCACAAATGATCAAAAGAACAAAAAAAAAATGAGAGAAGTGGTCACATCTCTTATAGACTGTCACACTGGTCCTTCTAATCAAAACCTCTTTGGGATCTTTATGAATTAGTGAGAGAAAAAAAGAGAGTAACTGCAGCCTTCGGAGAGGACCACCACCACCACTGTCACCGTGTGGGCACGAGCTAGCTGTCCTAAACAATTCTCCTCCCTAAACCTCAACCATTAACACAACAACTGTCTTTCTTTTGATCATTTGTGGGTCCCACTTGATAACATGTGGACCTACATAATTTTTTCAGAAAAGGCATAAACGAAAATGAAAAAGTCAGTGTTTGTACTTTGGTTGGTTAGTTTGTGCGCCTGTGGCATGTGGGGATGACATTTTGAATATTTTGCTGATACTTTTGCCAACAAAAAAAATATTAAAACGATGATTGAAACTATCTAATTGTTTTTTTTTAAATGATCTGAGTCAGAACAATAGATATTAAACACATTTTTGTTTATTTATCGAAACAGATAAAATTCAATTTGAATAAGAGTTTGCTAATCTTTATTAACAAAAAAGTTAGAATCCGGCTCCTTGACATTATACCCAGAACTTAAAGACACCATTATTGATAAAATATATCAAAAGCCTACACGTGAACATCAGGCCCATCTAAAACCCATAAAGACGATCTAAACTCTTGAGCTGTTGACGAGTAACCCAGAAAACGGTTCCTGATTGTTTGACTAGAGTTGACAAAATTGTATAAGATTCGAGATTATCTATTCCAGAAATTCTCATATTTGGGATATCTGAATCCAAATAAGAATCTGGATATTTAGATTACAGATTCTGCAAATCTTGATCCAAACAAAATAAAGATTTTGAAAGCTGACATTGAGACTTATTAGAATAATGTATTACTAGGTGTTTTCTCCATACGATACAAAGTGTTACTAATATTTGTTAACAAATGAATTATTAATTTTAAAATTAATAAAATATGCATACATATATTAATTAATATAAATAAATTTACATGTTTAATATAGAGATAAACTACATATTATATAATAACAGCATATGTAACTTAATCTATATATTATATTGTTAATAAATTATATATATAGTAAAAAGAATATTATTTAATCATTAGATAATGATTCAATAGCAGACGATAATATAGTTTTTCTATCAGTATCATAAGATAATATTGATGCTAAACGCAATTTTTAGTGTGAGATTATTTATGTATTCTTTTAATTTATTTACCATTAAATTTAAATATTCATTAAGGGAACAAACTTTTAATGTGAATGAATGCTCGAATGTAAAAAAATAATTCACAAATAATAGTATGTATGATATTACACCTATGAAAAATATTAATAATTAATTCTACAACCGAAATCTATATGTTTTATGAAAATTTACGCCGGACTACACCTTCCAGAATCGTTTTATGAGATTCATACATGGGAGTAGTTTTGCACTATGTTGTAAATCTCCTATAATTTTTTTTCTACAATTTGCTTCTCTTTTTGGAATTTGAACCCAAAACATATTAGTATAGAAATATTATTGAACACTTAGCCAAACCAGTGAAAAAATTTATATTTACAAATGATAGTGATTTTAAATTGAAAAAAAATTTTACACGTAAATTAATTTTGTTGGCATTTTTTCAGTATTTACTTATAAATGTTTTCTCATAAACAAACTCTTAAATTATATATAAAAAATACAAATCAACATTTGATCTATAGTTTTGCCAAAAACTAGACATTTACTTCGATGATTTATATTGGATATCTTTTCCTACTTAATTCTGTTTAAATCTTTTTGGATAATAAGTGATGTTAACGTTTAACGTATATCTAACTAGCAAAACTATATGGATATTTACGGATAAAGATGTGATTTCTAGATAGATTCAATCACGAATATCTTTGCAGAATCTAAACCTTTTTTCACCTTTAACCTTATATAAATTCACCACACCTCCCAAACACAACTCCTTATCAGTCAATGGCCGAGACTCTAAAGCCCTCGACCGCAGCCATGGAAATAGAAGAAGTGGTCGACGAGTTAGACCGATGCGTGGTAGAGGAAGTCGAGCTAACCGTCCCCAAAACCGACGATCCAACGTTACCGGTTCTCACATTTAGAATGTGGGTTTTAGGTCTTAGCGCATGTATAATACTATCGTTCGTAAACCAGTTTTTCTGGTACAGACAGATGCCGTTGACAATAACCGGGATCTCGGCTCAGATCGCGGTCGTTCCACTCGGTCATCTGATGGCTAGAGTGCTTCCAAATAAGAAATACTTGGAAGGGTCAAGGTGGGAGTTTAACATGAATCCTGGTCCCTTTAATGTCAAGGAACATGTTATGATCACTATTTTTGCCAATTCTGGAGCAGGCACGGTTTATGCGACTCATATACTTAGTGCTATTAAGCTTTATTATAAGAAATCTCTTCCGTTTCTACCAGCTTTTCTCATAATGATCACTACCCAGGTAAAAATGATTCTTCTGTGGCTTAATTAATTAAGCATGCAATCCCTTTTTTCTATTTGAAATAAAGAATCATTACTTTAAATAGTTTCTTAAGAATTTTAAATATATGTAATTTGGTTGTTCTAAATTCGGATGTGGTTATATGTCACTGACTCTCCTTTTTCCTCAGTTTAGAGAATTCATCATTTGGATTGGTTTGCAATATTTGGGTTTATTCATTCATTTCTTTGTAGGAATTTATATCTAATAGTTTAGTCGAATGTTACAAACATTTAACTTGCTAACTGATAAATTGGTTACTTTATTTAACTTTTTAAGTTACTGAAACTCAGTTTTTGTCCAAGTCATGGTATTTAATTTTAGAAAGTTGAGGTTGTTTGGTGAATTATTTTCATGCCTTTTTTTTAAAAAATACTTATCATTTTCATTCCTTTTCACCTATGAAAAATCTTTTGTAGTTTCTCGGATTTGGGTGGGCTGGTTTATTCCGTAAGCACCTTGTTGAGCCAGGTGAAATGTGGTGGCCAACCAATCTAGTTCAGGTGTCTCTATTCAGGTAATACTACTATTTATCACACATTAATATAAATATTGTCTTCATGATTAGTCTTCAACTACTTAATTAGTTCACTAACCACCACTGCAGTGCCTTGCACGAGAAGGAAAAGAAGAAAAAAGGTGGCATGACCCGAATCCAATTCTTCCTCATAGTCCTAGTGATTAGCTTCGCATACTACATTCTCCCAGGCTATCTATTCACAATGATAACTTCCATCTCATGGGTCTGTTGGCTTCACCCGAAATCGGTTTTGGTTAACCAACTCGGTTCAGGTGAACAAGGTCTTGGTATTGGAGCAATTGGTATTGATTGGGCTACAATTAGTTCTTACCTCGGCAGTCCACTCGCTAGCCCGATCTTCGCTACCATCAATGTTACCATCGGTTTTGTGGTGGTCGTGTATGTAGTCACTCCGATTTGCTATTGGTTTAATTTTTACAATGCCAAAACATATCCCATCTTCTCAAGTGGCCTTTTCATGGGGAATAGCTCGTCTTATGATGTTTTGAGCATCATTGATAACAAGTTCCATTTGGACCGAGCCATCTATGCAAAGACTGGTCCTATCCATATGAGCACTTTCTTTGCGGTTACATATGGTCTTGGGTTTGCCACTTTGTCCGCAACTTTGGTCCATGTCTTACTCTTCCATGGAAGGTAACTAAACACAACCACTTCTTCATAATCAAAATTTTATAGCTTGATTTTAGTTAACAATGGACCAGTCTTTTGGTATTAGTTTCTAACTCATCTCCTTATAACCCCCTTTTGTTAAAAGTGATCTATGGAAGCAAACAAGAGGAGCTTTCAAGAGGAACAAGAAAATGGATATACACACGAGAATCATGAAGAAAAACTATAGAGAAGTTCCCATGTGGTGGTTTTTGGTGATCCTCGTACTCAACATTGCGCTTATCGTGTTCATCTCTGTGTACTACAATGCAACCGTGCAGCTACCTTGGTGGGGAGTGTTGCTAGCTTGTGCCATTGCCGTCGTCTTCACTCCTCTTATCGGTGTTATCGTCGCCACCACTAATCAGGTACCTACTAAGAACTACATAAGAATTGAGAAACAATAATTAGGGTTTTATCAATTATTCGTCTGACTTTTGTTGAAATTTAACAGTCTATAACCAAAAAAAAACTCTGTAAAATATTCACTCATTCCTCAGGGAAAAAATCTGTTAAGAAAAGAAACAAACTTAGAATAAATTGTTTTTCTTTTAATTATATATATATGCTTATGCAATTCATATTCTGTTCATCATCTAACTATTTAGAGGATGGCCTCTTTATTTTTGTAAGTTACACTTTATATTAATAAGTTTCCTATTGCTTTAGGCACCAGGTTTGAACGTCATCACAGAATATGTAATCGGGTACATCTATCCAGAACGTCCGGTTGCAAACATGTGTTTCAAAGTGTATGGATACATCAGCATGACTCAGGCTCTAACATTTATCCAAGACTTCAAACTCGGTCTATACATGAAGATCCCTCCTAGAAGCATGTACATGGCACAGGTCACACTAGTTACCACTTAATCTATCATTATATATTTGTTAAAACGCGATATAATTAGTAACACAAGATTTTTTTTCCAGGTACTTGGGACTCTTGTGGCTGTGATAGTCTACACAGGAACTGCTTGGTGGTTAATGGCAGAAATTCCCCATCTATGTGACACATCTCTGCTTCCTCCCGACAGTGAATGGACATGTCCGATGGATCGTGTCTTCTTCGACGCATCTGTAATATGGGGACTTGTCGGACCACGTAGAATGTTCGGTGACTTGGGAGAATACTCGAACGTAAACTGGTTCTTCCTCTTAGGTGCAATCGCTTCTTTCTTAGTCTGGCTAGCGACCAAAGCGTTTCCATCTCAAAAATGGATCGCAAACATACACATCCCGGTTATCTTAGGAGCAACCGCGATGATGCCACCGGCGATGGTGGTTAACTTCACGAGTTGGTGCATCGTGGCAGTTATATTCGGACACTTTGTGTTTAAGTACAAGAGAGAGTGGTGGAAGAAGTACAACTATGTTTTGTCGGGAGGTTTGGACGCGGGAACTGCGTTTATGACAATACTGATTTTTCTTGCGTTGGGACGCAAAGGAATTGGATTGGTGTGGTGGGGAAACGCTGATGATAGTACAATCTGTAGCCTCGCGTCTTGTCCTACCGCTAAAGGCGTTATAATGCATGGATGTCCCGTTTATTGAGCTTGTCACAACTAACTAAAAATCCTTGGTTCGTGTTCGTTTACTGGTATTTTAATCATGTCGCTGTTAAGTTGGTTTAGTTGTCTTGGATATGATTTGTACAGAACTCTACAACAGCATTTAGTTTTTATTCGTTTTATTTTGTGGATTACTCAATTTATTTTATTTTAAATAATGTTTTGAATTTTTACTTTTTGTATTAATTTAAATGATATTTTCAATTTTTTATACAAAAAATTAATATTATTTAGTGTTTTGACCACTATTAACGAAGGTGTGCAAAAACCTTAAACACGGACTAATTAGAAGTAGATGGATATTAGTTAGAGTTTATTTTTGTTTTTGGTTTACAACAAATTCTTCCTTCAGATTGAGTAGAGAGATGGTAGTGTGTTTTATTTTCCTCAACTAATGGATTGAATTTAATTTTTAATCTTTCAACTTTGTTGATTTTATTTTCTGCTAACTAGTTTTGTTGATTTTGTAGAAAATAAAATCAAATAACTCATTTACTTTCGATAAAAAATTGGTTTGAGGCTCAGTTTGAATCAGATTTTCATTTTTATGTTTCAGATGTAATAATGCAGTCACAATCAATAATTTATATCAATAAACTTGAAATTAAAAAATGTACTAGAGTTAATAATAACATTAATTTATAATAATATTATATTGCTAATTATAAAACTAATTAATGCATTGCTTTATGAAAATATAAAACTTTTAATAGAATTTTGTTAGATTCTTTTCAACATATTTTGTTATAATTAAAATTAAAGTTTAAATTTATAGTCAAAACTGATCTATTATTAATTCCCTTATTAATTATTAATTTTTTTAAAAATGATATATAATGTAAATAATGTAGTATATCATATTAAGTAATTAATTAAATAAAAATATTAATACTTGTCAATCGTTGATAAAAATAGTGATTCTATTTTAAAAGAATATATATGAGCTATAAATCTAGAATGATTTCTAAATCTAACAAATATGAATTCCAAATTTATGTTTTCTCTATAAAAACATTTATGTATAACTTTGCGTGTCAATCCCTTTGATCGTCTCTCAATTCAACTATACCATAAAGTACTCTATTTATCAGATTCAGATAAACTTCAACACCCTTTGCTAGTCAACTAAGGAATGGCCTAAATCTCTCGGACCATATACAAGCTTTGTCATTTTCCAAAATTAAAATCACGTTGAACTAATTAGTGCACACGTACGTTACTAGTGATAATGCGTTGACTCAGACTGTTCTTGTTACGATTACATAATTACATGTAAGTTAAACAAAAACATTCAAACTTTGTGTTCTTGTTTTTCTCACCCCTCATCTTTAAGAGTCTTTAAATAAAACATTTTATCAAGAGTCAAACATTTAAGATTCTATTACAAAGAAGTAAACATTTGAGATTCTCTTTCTAAAATAAATATTAAAAACTCCATGTAAAAGGAATATTGCATCTTTTTTTTTTGAAACACTATCTTTGCATCTTATTTCAAAGTTTATTCATTTGGCACATATAAAGCTGATGATTTCAGATTTCTAAACCAAAACAAACATTTTACTCCACGAATTCAGAAAATAAGTTTCCTTAAATCATTTATTGTACAGTCAACATAAAGGTCTAGTCTGAATGTATCCATAATTCCTTATGGAAAGATCATTAAAGATATGATACCAAAATTATTATAAAGTCTAAATAATCTTATTATATTTATGCACCAAAAGAAAGTACTACAACCTGAGGAAGAGAACTCTTCTGTATGTGAAAATCTATCAATCTTTATTGGTTTGTCCTTTGTGTTTATTATATATATGAGTGTGAGCGTGTGTGTTTATTTGCATATTGAAAAGAGAATCTCAAGAACGGTTACATAAACACGGTCCCACAAACTTATAAAATCACGTTTGTCTTATTTTATCAATGGCAGAGAGACGAAACAGCACAGTAGTTTTGTGTTTTTGAAGACCAAAGAGAGACATCACAGAGATAAGATAGGATATGGAGTCAGAATCTGATCTTGATATAAGCATAGTTCCACAAGTGGAGTTAACCGTGCCTAAAACCGATGATCCAACTGAACCGACGGTTACATTCAGGATGTGGGTCTTGGGCATTACCGCTTGTGTCCTCTTGTCATTTCTCAACCAGTTCTTTTGGTACAGAACCAATCCTTTGACCATCTCCTCTGTGTCGGCTCAAATCGCTGTTGTTCCCATTGGTCATCTCATGGCTAAGGTTTTTCCGACAAGGAGATTCTTCCAAGGGACGAGGTGGTCTTTCACGATGAATCCTGGTCCGTTTAGTACAAAAGAACATGTTCTCATAACTGTGTTCGCAAACTCAGGCTCTGGAGCCGTTTACGCTAGTCATATTCTTAGTGCTGTTAAGCTTTTTTACAAGAGAAGGCTTGATTTCTTTCCTGCTTTACTCGTTATGATCACAACTCAGGTAAATGTACATAGCTTTTTTATTCCAATTTAATTTCTAGGTTTAAGAATGTGTGTGAATAAAAGCTTTTTATTCTGTTTATTGCCATGCAAGGTGTTGGGATTTGGTTGGGCTGGTTTGTATAGGAAACATTTAGTTGAGCCTGGTGAGATGTGGTGGCCAAGCAATCTCGTCCAAGTATCTCTCTTCAGGTAATGATACATACTCCTTTGAAACATAGCCATGTCTTATATATTATAAGGCTCGGGTTGGGTATAGCCGGGTGAAACATTCACCTTAGTTTCAAATTTAAAAAGCTATTATACACAGATCGAATTATCTCCAAATTATTAAGATTAATTTAAAAATGTTTATGGGTTCCATAAATCTTAAATCCGGTCTTACTATCCGAACTTAAATATTTTGTTTTGATCATATCAGAGCGTTACACGAGAAAGAGAAGAAATCAAAATGGGGTGTTACTAGAAACCAGTTCTTCGTTATCACACTTGTCACCAGCTTCTCATATTATATTCTTCCTGGCTATCTCTTCAGCCTCTTGACCACAGTCTCTTGGCTATGTTGGATCAGCCCTAAATCTATTTTAGTAAACCAGCTTGGTTCAGGGTCAACTGGTCTCGGTATCGGTGCCTTTGGTCTAGACTGGGCAACCATTGCGTCTTATCTCGGTAGCCCACTCGCTAGCCCATTCTTTGCCACAGCAAATATAGCGGTCGGGTTCTTTCTTCTGATGTATGTTATCACACCCTTATCGTACTATCTAGACTTCTTCAACGCTAGAACCTTCCCAATCTACTCAGGTAAACTCTTTGTAGCCAACGGTCAAGAGTACAAGGTTAGGAGCATCATCAACGACGAGTTCCGTCTTGACCGCAGGGCTTACGCAGAGGCTGGACCAGTCCACATGAGCACTTTCTTTGCTGTTTCTTACGGTTTAGGTTTCGCCACCTTGACTGCTAGTGTTGTCCATGTTTTGCTTTTCAACGGTAAAGATCTTTGGAACCAATCCAAAGGAGTGCTTCGTAAGAATAAGAAAGTGGATATACATACAAAAATCATGAAAAGGAATTACAAAGAAGTTCCTCTATGGTGGTTCCTTTCGATTTTCGCGGTGAATATAGTAGTTGTTATCTTCATGTGTTTTTACTATAAGACACAGATTCAGCTTCCTTGGTGGGGAGCTTTCTTGGCTTGTTTAATAGCTATCTTCTTCACTCCTCTCGTTGGTGTGATCAAGGCCACTACTAACCAGGTTTGAAGAGAGAATCATAGGCATGTTTAATTGGGATTCCAAAACCGGTTGTGATGAGTAAACCGGTATTGTTTTGTTGTTGTTTGTAGGCTCCGGGTTTGAATGTTATCACGGAATATATCATTGGGTATGCTTATCCAGAGAGACCTGTTGCTAACATATGCTTCAAGACTTACGGATACATCAGCATGTCACAATCTTTGACTTTCCTTGCTGATTTAAAGCTTGGAGCTTACATGAAGATCCCACCAAGAACCATGTTTATGGCACAGGTTAGTCTTATTATTTTCCCATGCAATCTTTATTCTTACTAGAACTATTACCATAAACCAATCCAAGCCCACCTTATTTAGCTTGGCCTGATTATACCCCAACCTTTTAGGGTTTAATTTTGGCTTCCCCCTGAGTCAATCCACCCACCACGGGCTGAATAGATCCTCCACTTTAGACCTTTTGGTAAAAACTGGGTCCATAAATTAACTCCTGGAAATTTTGGAGGCCATAAATAATTTTTGTAAAAAAAATTATTAAAAAATATATACATTGGAGACATGTGTCTAATTAATAGTGTATATAGTAACTTTTGAAATTTTGGTAAAACAAATGTTTCGCTTGGCTATGCTTAGGACTGACTTCCTATATGGCCGAGTTAGCCTTGATTACTTACAAACCGGACCAGACATTTAGTTTTTTCTTACTAGTATATAGTTTAAATCTCTCAAAATATTACATTTTAACGAATTTATTGCTGTCGTTTTCACAGGTTGTGGGAACTTTAGTAGCTGTTCTTGTTTATGCATCAACAGCTTGGTGGCTAATGGCCGAGATCCCAAACCTCTGCGACACTTCTCTCCTCCCACCAGGAAGTCAATGGACATGCCCAACCGACCGAGTCTTCTTCGACGCATCAGTAATCTGGGGACTTGTAGGACCAAGAAGAATGTTCGGTGATCTAGGAGAATACGCAAACATAAACTGGTTCTTCTTAGGAGGTGCAATAGCTCCAGCGTTGGTCTACTTAGCCACAAGAATCTTCCCAAAGAAGAAATGGATCTCAAACATTCACATGCCAGTTCTGATTGGTGCCACGGCTATAATGCCACCAGCTACTGCGGTTAACTTCACGAGCTGGCTTGTTATGGCGTTTGTGTTTGGACATTTCGTGTTTAAGTACAAAAGAGAATGGTGGCAGAGATACAACTATGTTCTGTCTGGAGGGATGGATGCAGGAACTGGATTCATGTCTGTGCTTTTGTTTCTTGCGTTGCAACGTAGTGATATTACGCTTGGTTGGTGGGGAAATTCTGGTGAAGGTTGTCCTGTTGCTAAATGTCCAACTGCAAAAGGTGTGATTGTTAATGGTTGTCCTGTTTTCTAGACCATTAAGTTTTGTGCTTAAGAGCAGTTTAATTTACAGTATTTTTGTAACATATAAAACTGTTTACTTATGAAAATGTTGATGGAAGAACCAGCATGTCATTTAGGCAACGAAAAAGTATCCGGATCCGAAAAACCAAACTAAATCTGTTCCAAAACATGTAATATAATAAAACTTAAGAAGCTCTTTTCTATCTTTCGATGAAGTTTCACAGCACAACAATGGTGATGATTATTGGGTTTCGGTATATATATATATATTTTAAAATAAGAAAAATATTTGATTTTAATATATGTATATTAATTGTTTTTAAAAATTTAACATTTATATTGGTTTATTATATCATTTGGTGTATATAAAACATGTTTCATAGAATTTAAATGTGGTTTTAGATATAATTTTACTAAATTTCATCAAAATTTTAATTGTTAAGAAAATATAAAGATAATTCTATTATGAATATAAAATAAAAATTTAATGATAAATTCATACTTATATAAAGTATTTTTATATATAAATTATTTATTTGTAATTTTAGTGGGACCATAGATTTAGATAAGATTTTCAAAAAAGTTATTATCTTATTATTTTATCGATTTGTGTCATATTTTGAATTGGCTTAACTTAGGGCACCCGCAATGGAGATCCTTAGCGCAGAGTCCTTAGGAAATAATAATTAAATAATTGATGGACCCCATGAATAGTTAAGAATTCGATCCTTAAATCTCCTCCCTAAGGACCGATCCTTAGGGAGTCCTTACACTGTTTGCGGGTCTCCGCGACACGTGGCGACCCACGATTAGTTGATATTTTTATTAAACTTTTTTTTTTAATTCTGAAAATGTAAAAAAAAAAAAGTGAATAGTGAAGGATCCCTGGTGGGTTTCACCGTTGCGGACGCTCTCAAGATCGAAAAATATTAATTTATGTTGTTCATTAATTTATAATTTTTTTACTGTACATGATTTCTTGTCAACTTGATTGTTGATTCTTGCGTTATTGAAGCTGATATAGTATCCATTCATGTGTATGGTTCATTTACTTTTGAGTTTAGGTGTATGATGTGACCCCATTCATTGATGATCATCCTGGAGGAGATGAAGTCTTGTAGTCCTTAGCGGGTTTTTTAACAAGTCTTCAACCTTTTTTATCTGATCCAGTTGAATCTGTTCCATGACTGTTTCTGCTCTGTTACGGTGGTTTGTCGACAGAGAAAGATGCTACTTTTTACTTTGAAGACGCTGGTCACAACGACGACTCAAGAAATACTAAGAAGCAATTTTACATTGGTGAGATCGGTTCATCTATTGTTCCAGCAACAAGAACATACGTTGCACCGGCCGTGCAACCCACTAACAACCAAGACAAGACACCAAAGTCATTATCAAGATCCTGCAGTTCCTTGTTCCAATCTTGATCTTGGGGCTCGCTCTTGTTGTCCGTCAATATACGAAGAAAGAGTAGAAGCAAAGGCTTTGCATAACTCTTTTTCTGATTTATCGTTACTTTTGTATTCGTCCTAGCCTTCATCTATGATTCTCTTTAAGGGTGATTCTTGTTGAAATTACTATGAACAAATAATCAGTGTGTTCTTACTTCTTCGTCTCGTCGTGGTTTATCATCTGGTTTCTTGTCATTGCTGATTGTGATGTCTTGTTTCAATTAGTAAACATGCAAATATATATATGTCAAAGAAAACTTAGACTCCCTTAAAGTCTTCTCCGACTCTAAAAGCCTTATCACACTTCTCAAAACCAAGAAGAACAACGTCTGGATTCAAGGACTACTCTTTGATATTCACTCTCTGTCTATCTCTTTTAGTAATTTGTCTTTTCATTTCATCCCGCGTGTGAGAAACTTTGTGGCTGATACTCTCGCAAAGGCAGCCTTGGGCTCTCTATCTAGCTCACTACTTTGTGGATGAGTAAACTACTCTGTTTTTAATGTTATCCAAGTATGTTTTGAACAAAAGAAAAAGAAAAATTATTCATAACAGACCTTATAATTCTTCATTAAATTAAATGTCAATGTTTTTGCATAGTTATTGCCAAATCTCAATAACCATTATTACTATCAATAAACGTAGCATTTTCAGGTATTAGTAGGAGAACAATCAATTTCTGAATTTTAAACGTACATGGCGTTTCTTTTTATATTAGTTAGATGTGCTTGATTTTCATTAGATTCGATTCAAAACGTCAAAATCTCCTTGTAAAGTAAACCCTAACTTCTGATTCTGAAGTGGGATACCCTTTGGAGAAGGTCAGAAAAACCGTCCTATCATCCATCAGTACCACCACTTCCTCGTTCTATGCCTCCTCCTTCATGATCATAACAGGCTATGCATATATTTATGAGAAAAAAGGTAGTGTGGATTTTTAGAGAGAGATATAAGGGTATATATATTACACACTGGTTTAGGGTTTTGCTTCACTCGCATGCCGCTAAGCCTTTTTCTCCTGTTTAATGTTGTTTTATGTGTGTGTTTTATTGATTGATGAGCTGGAATTGACATGGTAAAAATTTCTGTGCTAGAAAGGTTTTCACCATATTACTTTTCTTCATAAATATATGCATCGCCTGTCATGACCGTCACAGAACGGAGAAGGAGGAAATGGTGGTGCCAGCGAATGATAGGACGGTTTTCCTGACCTTCTCCAAAGGGTATCCCACTTCAGAATCAGAAGCTAGGGCTTACTTTACAAAGAGATTTGGGGAAGTGATAGAAGCTATACTGATGCAAGAAGTGGAAGAGAATGAGCAATAGTTGTTTGTGAAGATGGTGTTAAAGATGGAATGTGCATTGAAGATTGAAGATATTTTGAGTCCACAGAAAAAAAAAAATTCACTATTGATGGCAACATTTGTGCTCGCAAATACGTTAGCAAGAAGCCTAGTTCCTCTGCTTCTCCCTCAATCGTCACATGTGTGACTGTCCTCTTTAGTTGATGTATTCTAAGACATAAATGGCATGTAATTTATTCTTATATCACACACTATATAATATTCTCTTTGTTTCATATTAAGTGTCACTTTAGTTTTATACACACGGATTAAAAAAATAATCAATTTTACATATTTTCTATAAAAGACACAATTACATATACATCTAACTATATTTGAACCAATAGAAAAATACATTGGACTATAAAACTAATAAAATTTGCATTGAAAATTGAAACGACACTTATTTTTTAACAAAAAAAAATTCTACAATGACATTTAATATGAAACAAGGGGAGTATATTTTCTTTTAGCAATACTATTTGAATGTGATATTCTATTGAATCTTACAATATTTATACCAATTCTTTTTCTTTGTGAAAAAAGCCTGTCATGAGCAACATCCCCAGATCTCTCTCACCGACTCATCACTCTCTAGATTCCTTCTCATTATTTCTTCTGCCGTCGAATACTTGGCCCTTTTGTAACGCAGTCTTCTAACATGAACAAACAGATGGTGTTCCGTTCACTTTCATGATTTGTGGTTCCGTTGATGATCTTGAGCCATCTTTTGTTTGTGAGTCTCTTGAAAGAAGCTGAAGAAGAGTACGGATTCTAACAGGCAGGTCCAATAACGATTCCTTGCCGTGTCGATGAGTTTAAGCATGTTCAGGAGATTATCGACAATGAGACTCATCGGCGTGACGGTCACGATGAAGGACACAACAATCATAACCACCACCACAATAACCATCTGCGATGTTCCTGAAGATATGTATTTGGATTTATTGGTTTTGTTTGAAATGTGATTGGTATTGGTTTGACTTTTTTGAGATTGCTTTAGTTTGCTTAATTTTCGGTTTTAGTTAGTGATGATGATGAAAAACATATTTCAATTTTATTATTTGAAATTTTATCATTCAATTGGATTTAACGTGTTTGACCGTCGATCATGTTACTTTAATTTGTTTTTCTTTTGCTTGATACCTTAGGATTATGTTTAACCCGTCTCTCTAATATATTCAATTTTTTTTCCTTCCGAAAGTGAAAAATTCAACGTATTTTAGAATTAGCAAACAAATGCAAAGTATGCATACTGAGTTGATTGAGATTTTCACAAATTATATCGATCATCAAAACTATATCTATTATGTAAATTACTATTTGTTGAATCAATTTGGATTCCAATATAATTTTTCTTATCTAAACTGATCCTAAGAAAATATATGATACAATACAGTTTCCAGTTTTGAATTATTTGAGTTTGACCGCTGAACAATCTTTAAATTTAAATGAAGGTTTTATTTTGCTAAAAACATAAATCTAAAAATCCACTTTGTAACACTATCGTGCATTGAAAATTTCCGAAATTTTCTCACCTTTGATTTGATATTTAAGAAACTAAGATATGTTACATTAACTACTGACACTAAAAATGTCGTATATTCATATAAAAAATTACCATCGGACAAAATGTTGTACTACCTCCGTTTCGATTTAGTTGTCGTTGTAGAGAAAATTTTTTGTTTCAAAATAAGTGTCGTTTTATAATTTCAATGCAAAATTTATTAATTGTATATATTATTCTTATTTTTTATTGGTTGAAATGTGGTTAGGTGTATTGATAATTGTGTTTTTATCTAGAAAATATATAAAATTAAATGGTTTCTTAATCTGCGTGTAAAAACCTAAAACGACAAGTAAAACGAAATGGTCTCACCTTTGTGTTCGTTTTTTTTGGAATTGAATACGGTAAATTCACATACTTCAAAGTCATTGTGAGTTTTCCATTTTGATCTTATACTATTATAGAAACTATTGCTTCTAGTATAGAGCCTTGCTGTTTGAAATCATTGTTAAAGTTGGAAAGTTGGACATCAGGGTATGAAATAGAAATGGAGTTAGTAAGATACTTATGGTCGTTGGTAGTTTCTTCTCATGCACTCACCAGTTACCAAATATATTTTGACTTTTGATGGATAGTTCCCCAAGGTGTTCAAGCACTAGCTGGGTCTTTATGGATGTGTAGTGTAAACCATTGACCTAAAGATACTGTCTAAAGAAATCAACGATCTTGTTGTATATCTTCGGGATTTATAACCCGGCTCGGGTCAGGACAAAACTAGTTGGTCCCATTCAAACACTCACAAGAGGTATTGTCTCTTCTTACATAACAAAGTTGAACTTATAATACCTGAACATGAACATCACTAGCAACATTAAAAGCAATTTTATTAGTCAAAACAATGTTAAGTGCATTTTGGAGTTCTGTCTATGAACTTTAGGTTTATCATCGTACCTCAATGAGTAACTCTCTTGTTAGGCTGTTATTCAACCTTTTTTCTTCCACATTTCAGGTGAGATTAACGAGTAGATAAATGATAAGCTAATAAGAGTACATGAAGGAGAGACATAACATATTTCTTTCATTATCTTATTAGATTTCCGTAAAGAAAATTTGGTTGCTTTCCACTCTTTTATGGTAATCGTTTTTTCGGGTATCCAACTAAATTCCATTCAATCAAACTGGTCGTTTAAGCAAGCTACATGAGCTAGCCAACTAGGGACCTTATCGTCTACAAAAGCAAAGTTTTGAACTCGTCATCGGACTCATTGTTACAAATTCCTAAATTTGGATCAATAGTTATACTGAAATGTATACATTTGGTAAAATCTTTATGATATCAATGCATTTGATTTATCGAAAAACCGACGTCGTTTTTCGAGATCACTAGCCCGACACACCGTTTTCATCAATCCCAACAGAGAGATAAACTGCAAGGCGTTTTTGCATTCAACGTGTCCATTTTCCATTTCTCATAAAGAAACCCTAAACTCATACTGATCACACAAGAATCCTATCTTTTACCCTCATCCCTCATATATATACGTTACAACAAATCATCTGCTGCAGATAAGAAAGCATAACCGTGAAGGAGGCCGATGAGGTTTGATCTTCCAAGCTGATCAAAACTCCATTCAGGTGCGTTCCTTGATTTTAACGTCTACCCTCTCTCTATAGCTTTAGTGTACATCATTTATACTAGGTTGGTCGCAATTCATCTGAGACCGTAACTTCTACACATGTGTTCGTATTGAGTTTGATTCGATATTAAGATTGTTCAGTTTACATTTGTCTTAAACTTGATGATGCAGACTAGTTGTGTGACAAAACAAGATGGTGGGTCGAAAGAGAAAAGCAAAAACATGTGACAAAGAGTCACCGAGAAGCTGGATATGCCAACTACCTGATAATATGATAAGTGAGATACTTACTCGTCTTCCTACAAAGGATGCTGTAAGAACTGGAGTTCTGTCCAGAAGGTGGATGAATCAATGGAAGAGTGTTCCGGGATTGGACTTAGACTCCCTTGAATTCTCGGATAGGAAAAACTTTGTGGGTTTTGCCGGAAGTTTTTTTTATTCCCACAGATTGATACAAAAAATAAGGTTAAGTGTTCATTATTCTGATTGTAACTCCCTTCTCACCAAATGGACCAATATTGCAACTCGGCGTAAGATTGAGCATCTCGATCTTTGTTATTATGGCCCTTGTTGGGATGTTACGATGCCCATCAGTCTATATACATGCAAGACACTGGTGCACTTACGCCTTTGTTGGGTTGTCTTGGCTAACCCTGAGGTTGTTTCCTTACCATGCCTAAAGACCATGCATTTAGAATGCATTAGAAATCTCTCTGAGCCAACTGTGGAGAAACTTATTTCAGGCTCTCCAGTTCTGGAAGGTTTAACCCTTATTAGAGAAACTGCTGCTGAAAGGTCTATAGAAGTGCGTTCTAATACGCTCAAGAGAATCGACATAGATACGTACACACAAGTTGTGATTGATGCTCCTGCACTCGAGTGTTTGAAGACTAGGGTTCACTATGAAAAGAACTTCAAGATCATCAATCTGAGTGGCTCTACCACACTTGATATTGATATGGTCTTTCCTCATGTGAGTAGCACCCAAAGCTGCATTAGCGATATCCTCACCGATATTCTGAGGTTCAGAGGCCTTGTTGTAACAAGTTACATTTTGAAGGTAGTCATTTTAATATTTTGAGCATTTTCATTATTTTCCCTCAAAAAGTTTCTAACCAACATTTTGTTTTTGTTTTACTCTTTTACCAGAACTTCTTTCTATACGATCCGACCCGGGGCCATTGCTTCAGTTCCGTGAAGTATCCCGTGTGCATGTTAAGTTATCTAAATCCGATCTTGAAATGTTGCCAATCATTCTTGAGAGCTGCCCGAAACTACAATCTCTCATACTGGTAATGAATTGCTTTATAACCCTTTTGAGTTACGCATATTGTATGTGAAAAGCTTTAGGCAATATTCGTTTTTGTATTTGGATGCAACATCTAGATCAGGCCGGATCTGGGCATAAACGAGTGAAACATTAGTTTTGGCTTCCAAAATTTTTGGAGATTTTACACAGAGATATTGAAATAATATTTTTAGTAAAATCCTTGTTTCAAGCCCCAAGATTCTCAGATTCGACCATAATCTAGATGCATCTTTTGAATACAAAACGTGTTCGTTTTTGTAGTGAATATTCATATTGTATGTGAAGCTTTATGTAACACTTTATACTCAATTTGTTATTTTATATTCTTGCAGGAGTTGATCAAGGACCCGAGTTATAAGAAGAACAGAGAATCAAAGTTGATGTTTCCAACAGTGCCTCCGTGTCTAGTATCATCGCTCAAGTTTATGGAACTGAAACGTTTGATCCCAAAGTATGAAGGAGAAGTAGAGCTGGTAAGATACTTTCTCAAGAACTCACCAATCCTGGAGAAACTAAAGCTTGATACTTTCTATACCAAAAAGGACATGCGTGATTTCCTTAAAGAAGTCGTTGCATTGCCAAGATGTTCTAGCGTTTGCGAAGTCATTGTTCTCTAAAAAGACATTTCGTTTGTGGTAAATTTGGATGTTAAAAACTGGTTGATTTGAGGAACATTTCTCATGTATTAATAACCAATTTAACTATTTTATCTAGAATGTTATAATATTTCGGCAAATTATTCAAGCATTATCTTTATCAATATGTTCTTTTGCTTGCTCTTGTCTTGTTTAGTGAGGTTTACTTGATATTTGTTACGTGTGGAGTACGGTTAAGTTACAAAACCAACTCTATACATAACCGATATCTAATTATGGTTTGTGGTTTTGTGGGGAAAGACAGTGTGAACATGCGCAGTGTAAGCATTTTCATTACAAAAGGTTATTGGTTGGGTTGGCTTCGGTTTTAATAACCTGGTGATATTATTATATATATATTGTTGTTATTTTTCTTGGTTTCTAAGTTTCCATGGTTTCTCAAATGGTAGACAAGCCTTAACGATTCATGATATAATAAAGGGAGGCTGATCATTTTTGCTGAACAGTCTTACAAATAAAAACAAAAATTAAAAACTGTCCATGAAAGTTGTAAAGGATGTTGATGATATTGCTTCTTATCTCACGTCGTGGATTGGTGCTGCAATTAAGCGTAAAGTCCAACATCTAGATTTCCAATGGTGTGGAGAGCTTCAGTTTCATAAGCGTAAAGTCCAACAAAAGATTTCAAACGAGCGGAAAAAATAGTAGTCTATGGAGATTGTTGATTTATTCAATTGCTTCACTTTCGAGAAAAAATTGTGTTCATTCATCCTGCCCTATCCTTGAAGAGTTCAAGAAATTTAGTCATGAGGAGGATGCAAAAGTCTTTCGGGTACAGTCCTGACTCTGTTCGGGGAGCTGTTATTGATGCTCCTCTACTGTGATCACTTTCATCAACAGTTTGGAGTCTAAGATAACGTTTCTTAGGAGTTTCTAAGATTCTCAATAAGCTTTATCACATAAGCAATGTCTTCACTCTCGAGAGATGGCTACATAGATGAAATGAATAAGGTATTTCCTAGATATCACATGCAAAGCCCTCTTAATTTTATTTGGTATATATGCAAAGTAGGTTGCATCTTCCATTTCATTTGGCCATAACATTAGGACTTGTGGGTATTTTTAAGAATATCCATAACGCAAATCGAATTTTGAGCATACGGATACTTTTAAAATCCAAAATCAAATGTATACTTTAGCATCCAGGATTGGTGATTTCATACACCAATTAAACAAAATAAGATAAAAATAAGATAGGAGAATGTCACGCCTTGCCCTAACATGCATTCACTTTTAAATGCTCGACTTCAAAGTCACATCAGAGCTTCCTTTGTTGCGGCGCCATGTAATCAGAGCTCTGTCTTCCTCTTTGGACATTCTTCTTTAACCCCTGAGATTGAGCCATAGGAGTCATAGCCACATACATGGAGCTTGGAGATGATGAAACTGCCACTTTGCTTGCTGCTGCTGAAGCTGACGCTGCTACCATTTTCTGTGCACCTTCCCTCACTTGAATGTAGTCGTCCTCTATCATAAATAACTGCAAACCAAACGCAAGTTATAACATGTTTTTTTCTTTAAACTAGGAAGACACTAAATGGTTTTTGAACTCTGATTAGACAAACCTCCAGGTGGCTAGCAACAAAATCTTCCAGCTTCCCATACTTCTTCTTGTAATCATGCCAGTGCAGAGGCGCTAGCATTTTGCCCAAACGATTTGGAAGCTGTAAATAAAGACATTTAAAGTAGATGTTATAAGAAATACTACTTCCAAATTCAATTGATCACTCTCATTAAGATTCTCACCGTTGAACTGATTCTGATTCTTCCACCAGCTGGTATAGTGCGGACAATGCAAGCCAAAAGTGACCTTTCATCGAGGAGAGCACTCTCCAAGTTCCTCTCAGATTTACCAGATGAGACTAGAGTTTCACGCACAATGGATCCAACACCATTTGGTTCACCAGGAGAAACCTGACCATTAGCCTCCTGGGGAAATAGATAAAACCGAAAACAGATTCAGAATATGTTTCCTACAGCCAGAAGTAAATAAAACATTTCTAGATGATAAGAGCATACCTCAGGTTTCTGATTCATGGCACTGGAATCTAGCCTTAGCGCATCACGGAACTGTGAAGAAATGTCTTGAAAGTTATTCTCTGACGTATTGGATCCATTTCCAGATTCCACTACCTGTTAAGGGGTAAAACTCTCTAAGATAGTATCGTTTTGAACAAGTATTGCCACATGTATTAACAAGAAGATCCCGTACCTGTTCACTCACAGACGACGATGGTGTAGTTGATCCAAATTGTGCTCCATGGCTAGTTTGGACATCCAGATACCCTTGATCAAGGGACTGTCCATTGGCACTCTTCGCATCAGAACTTAACAAGCCATGAACAGCTTGAGATGGATGCACATAATTCTGCCTAGGCATCTCTGAACTAGCTGGTACAGCCTGGAAAGAAACCATGAAAGACTATATACAGTCACTAACTGCTAATTATAGTGAAACAGGAAGATGCATTCATTAATCTCACACCTTTTGCTGCAGTAACACTGATTCTGGAACATGAGGCGAAGGTCCCCGAGGCGGAAGAATCTCTTGTTGATGCATGGCAAACGATTGCAGAAGGTTCACCTGACCCGCTTGAATGTTCTACAAATGAAAAGACAGTCACGGTTATGATAAGTGCTTTTAGCATGAATTGTTTCATTGCCAAAACAAAAATCATCAGATGTGGAGGCATAAAACTGAAATTAACTGAAGAACAGACAAGTGAAGCAATTGAATATTCAATTATTTCACTTTTGCTTACAACTTTGGCATCTAACGCCTAAAAATGTACCTTGATTTGGTTCCCACTGTTCTGGATAATCTGGGAGGCACCGTTGGGGTTTGTTTTAGAGCCACCTCCTTCTTTTACATTGACAAGCTCATGCTGAAGTTGTTGCACTGTATGCAAATGCAATCTCTCCATCTCCGCAAACTGAACCCAGTGAGAAGGAACAATATAAGATAAAGACTAGAATTATCTCGAGAAGAGAAGAAAACTGGAAGATATTCAGATAACCAACCTGTCTTTGGCAACCAAGCCAGAGCTGGTTATACTGCTCAGTACGTTCTCGCAACTCAGCCTGCAAGGAGTGATTTGTAGATGATTGTAAAGCATCCATCTCTTGAGCACGCGCAATCCAACCTTGCGCTTCTCTCAGTTGCTCATCCTTGTACATGATTGTTTCTTGAGCAATCCTATTCTACAAGCCATGAAGGAAAAAGACTCTGACTTTAGTGTACTAAAACTTCAAACATGGCAGTGACCAGTGAGATATAACTGCAAGTTTCATAACTTGATCGTGTAACAAAAAAAAACAGGAAAACTAACCTGTTCCTGCAATTCAGCGAACTGTCTCTCCTTCTCTTGAATATGCTCCTGAAGTTCAGACATTTTATGTAAGCTTTGGGACATCTCAGCTTCAGAGTGATCACGCTCCCTTCTGCATTAGAAAAAATGTAGCTTATTACATATTTCGAAACCATACTCCAACACAAAATTTCATTTAACTGCAAGTCGAAGACCCTACACATCAAAGACTCCACAACATGTAATCTGTGAAACGAAAAAAGTCAAAGACCTTAACGAAGAGAATAAAGAAAGCACCTGAGAGAAGCAAGTTCTTTGTTTTGTTCTCTTAGTAGACCCTCTTTCTCCCAGGCCTGTTAGGAAAGTTACAAAGAAACTTAGCATCAAACCATTCACATCAATTCATATGTAACGAACATACCGCTTCGTTGTCCAGCTTAACAGCATGAAGCTCTCTTTCTTTCTCTTCTAACTTCCTCTCCATCTCCCGAATAGACCTATCATTCTCACGAAGTTGCTCCTACAAAAAAAAGTTCAAAAGAACATTCCTTTATATCTTCCACCAAACATTGATTGAAATGCTAAATCGTTACGAGATTCAAACCTGCATCCTAGCAGCAGCATTCTCATACTCAGCAGACCGAGACTCAAAGTTCCTCTGGATCTCCATAGCCAACATCCGAGCTCGTAGCTCAACCTCCTGCTGCTGTAGCTCCCCTTGTTGTCTAGAAAGGGTACGAATCTGCTCCAAGAGTTCACCATCATCCACCGAAATGGAATAGTAATCCAAATCACCACCTTCTCTTCCATTCTGCAATACACCAAAACGTGAAGTGAGAAACAAATCAAAGATAAAAATCCAAACTTTGCCTCAGATTTCAACCACACGAGCAAAAACAGAGATTGAGAAGCAGAGAGTGAGGACACATTACCACATAGTCTGTGGCGTTACCGAAGTTGTGAGAATCGGAAACGGCGCGCCACTCTTTCCTAGAGGAAGAGTTCTGAAGAGACCCGCTACGAGTCTCGTTCTCCATACCCACTTAAGATCCAAAGAGGAAAAAAACTAGGGTTTTATCGGAAAAAAGTGAGTAACCCTAGAGAGATATTCTAGCTAAGCCTTAGAGGAAGATGAATAGGAATCGCGATTGAGGAAGAGAATAGGTGAAGAAGAAAGTGTTTAAAAGGAAACGAAGATGATTGACGCAGGAGAGACGATCGAGAGAGACGACGACTCGGAAACTGTGAAACTCTCTACCAGTATTAGCATCAAATGATTCGTCAATTTTTCTACTCCTTGGAGTGAAGATCGGCGTTTCTGTTCCTTTTGGGCCTCTTGAGCCTAGTTATTTCGGCCCATTATCCAGATTGTGTTTAATTTTATATTTTAGCAGGATTACGGTTTATCTTGTTTACTAAACCGGTTCTCTCGTTTAAAGACAAAGTGAACCAAAATTAGTTGGTTCGATCTGAGAGAGACGAAGGGATCATTATTTCATGGAAACGATGTCGTTTTGTGATTTGGGGCTGGTCTCTTTATCAAATTCGATTTGGAAGCGATTTGAGAGATTAGGAGGAAGAAGAAGAAGATGGGGTACGTGTTGAGGGTGAGAATGGCATCTTTCTTCGCCGGAGCTGCCACCGCGTCTTTCATCGGCCTATCTGTTCTCTACAAGGATTACAAAGTCGCTCACGAATCCATTTCTCAGCAGGTTCGAATCGATTTCAATGTTTCTCTCGTATCGGATCCCATTTCTCCGAGTCTGAGAATGTTAGGTTTTGTTAAATCGATATACGTCCTTAGCGTAATAAAAGAGATATTTATGAAGCTATGATTCGTATCTCTGCGATTCAGCTTCGTATGCAACCTGTTGAGTTGACCACATACAGTTATGTTAGATTTGGTCATTTGATTATGGTGAAGCTTCATATCCATAGCAACATATTTTTTCTCTCTATGTAGCTTTAACTATATATTAGAATGTGGATATGGTTATTGAGTGTAGATACGATCTCTGTTTCTACAGGCAAAGGCTTTACATGACTCTCTCGATACAAGGATCTCTGCTCTTGAAAGCTTGAGACAAAGTGAAGCTCCTCAGCTTCCCGAGACAACATCTGATTAGTACCTTTGTCTCCTGCATTGATATGATACTTTCTGCTTGTTGATGACGTTGTTGAGTTGAGATAAGATGAGATGAGATGCTCTTTTTTTGCGTTTATGAATAACATGGGAGTTCTTGTATGACTACTGTTTATGAAACAATGAAGTTTAAGGTAGTCTACAATGGATTTAAACTTTGATGTAACACTTGCCATGAAAAATTTATGTTTCAATCTATTGTTTTGCATCTTAAGTCAGCAGGTAGATCAATTTTATATATGATTCATGTGTTTTCCTTACTAAAATTCTAGTGTACACAATGGTAAATACACAACACCAAATTTTAGGTAACAGAAGGACCATATGTTCAAGTTAATTCACTGTAGCTGATAAACAGAACCAAAAACTATAATCAGAAACATAACGGATTAAGTTTGGACTTGACGTGTTCAGATATGTTTTTTCATGGGGTATATATTTAAAGTATAAAGTATGCTACAAAATATTATTTTTATTTTTTGAAGATTTTTCTATCATAAGATAAAAGATGTTAGTCAAATTATTATCACGAAGAAAATAGCTAACACATATTTATGTGAAATAATTCGTAAAGAAAACGTATGAGTGAGTCGGTTTGTAAAGTGTAACACCTCCATGTTTTCAATTCAAAGATTAATTGTCATAACAGACGTATCTTGAAGTGTAACTCTCCTAATGAATTTACCAACTACGTTCAAATTGAGATAGCCTATAAATTGTTAAGTTCTTTTACCATCAAATCATCTCAAACAAGCAATTCACTATATATCTCCCCTAATATAAAAAGAAATATAAGGAAACAACAGGTGCAATGGAAGGTAGGGTCAAATTTATTCTTTTCAAGGTTCTAGTCTTTGCCATTGTTCTTTTAAGGCCAGGACTAGCCGAGTTCCAAACCACAACTCGATTTCCTTCCATTCCTGGCTCTCACGTTGATATCACAAAGTGTTGGTCATCACTTACCTGCATTCAAGGTTGCGTACTCGAAATCTACAAATCTGCTGTAACGGGTAAGTTTGAAAATGTTGGACCAGCTTGCTGCAAGGCTTTTGCGGATGTTGATGCAAAATGTTGGCCCAAAATGTTTCCTTTGAATCCATTGTTCCCTCCTCTTCTCAAGGATGGTTGTTCAGCTGCATCATCGCACACAACACCCCAATTCCCTATCATTCCTGGTTCTCAGGTCGATCTCACAAAGTGTTTGTCATCACTCGTCAGCGTTCAAGGTTGCGTAACTGAAATCCACAACTCACTTTTCACAAGGAAGTTTGATAATGTTGGAGCTATGTGTTGCAAGGCGTTTTTGGCTATAGATACTAAATGTTGGCCACAAATGTTTCCTCTAAACCCGTTCTTCCCTCCTCTTCTCAAAGAAGAATGTTCTCGCAAGGCAGTCTCTCCTACACAAATGAAGTAACTATGGAACCACAATTCAAAATGCTTTAAATTAAGCGTATTATAGATTATAAACTTAGTTTCATTTATTCAAGAGCTCCATATATGTATCATGGCTGCTCTAGATTTTATCTACACTAATATTTAAACTTTAAGTTTCTGGCGAAATCTTACAGCTTCCATCTAGTTTAAAACAAAGAAAATTATAATTTCAGTAAGAGATGTTTCCTGGTTTTAAAGTAGTAGAGTTTGATTCCAATAAATATATAAATATAAATAATTTGACTCGCATTAGCTGGTAGTTATTGCAATTGATCATTTTCATTTTGACAGTAGCTGCCCAAACCACAGTTTAGAGATGGTTAAAAGAATTTTAAACTATTTTTCAAAAAAAAATTTTTAACTATTCTTGACTTAAGCTACTAGTTCCATAAAGTCAATGTAAATTTGGAGAATTAAAAATTTATACTTTTGAAACAAAACCGTTATTAGAAAAATTATTGCATATTATGTGTGGTATAATATAGTAATGTATAGACGATCCACGCACAAAATTTTGGTTCTCTACCAGACTACCACGTTAGACATGGGAGGAATTGTTAAAATCTCTCCCATGACACAGTTTTTTTGGCTCTACGTGCAAATTGCAATTCTTTTTATGTCATACAATAATATTTGAAGATTAAGCAAAACAAAACTTGGCCAACTTGTTCCATGTCGTACGACTTTTTAGGGTTTTCAAAACAAGAAAACGTGTTTTTTATACGTCACAAGTTCAAATGAGACGAGAAGACTAAGGTGGCACTGGCGGTAGTTACAAAGTTAATTTTGTGAGTGCTAGGCCATATTGATTAGATTATTAGCATCTTTTTGGCTTAAGCTATAATAAATCTAAAAGAACTTAATCAATGTTTACTTATAATATGATATGATCAGGATCAGGATCTTCCGTATTTAAGAGAAAATAATTGAATATCCAAAATATCCAAATCATATAAGAACCAAGAAACACACACTTCTTTATTAAATCTTTTAATCCCTAAATTTATGTTGACTTCAGCAATTCTAACAAGAAGGATGATTGTGTTGCTGGTAAAGCTTTTGGACCAACGAGATCCCGATGTTACAGAGGAGTCACCGTTTAACAGGTCTTACAATAGAGAGAGTGACGTTCAAGTTCCGGCATTATAGCTCTTGTGTTACATTGCACTTAACTAGTGATTGACATCTTTGCAGAGAAAAAGTCATTAGAGAGTTTCGGTCTTTAACATTTTGGATTTGTCTCGACCAGATTTCCTTAGGATTTCATGATCGGTTCTTATTTAGAGATTTTTCTATCCATTTTTGTTTTATATACTATTGTAGTAACGTAAGTAAAACGGAACTAAAGAGACCATAACGGTGACTTGAGACTAAAACGTTAGTTAAGAGATTCACGTTTATATGGACTAGTTTGACACCTGTTTTGATTATATACAAATGTCCCCTATTAATTTAGATATTGTATATACATACATGATGTGTACTCAGAGGCTGAGAATGCGTCACAAATGGGCGAGAAAAACGTGAAGAGCATATGACAAGATGGTTCAACCGGTGACAGCTTGTTAGAGTAAAAGAAAAAATGTAAATGTAAAGGTGTTCTAAATAATACCTCCTGTTAAACAAGGAAATTGTATTCCTTTCGCATTCTCAACCATAATATCACAAGTCAAATAAATATAACAATAAGA